>RJWJ010014642.1:0-38081 GCA_004363605.1 Indri indri | reverse complement strand
TGATTCATAGAATTTTATCACCAAGAGGACCTTGGAGGGCATTTAATCCAACTCCCTCTCTTTGCAGTAACAAAACCAGGCAGGAGAGGTGCACGGCAACTAGTTAGTCGCAGAGGCAGGACGGAGCCATTGCCCGTCTTATGGTTGGCTGAGCGCCCTCTGGCTTTTCCAAATCCTTGCAGAAAGTTCTGAAGAAGTGGCTATTTGAAAGAGACCAAAACTTGAAAAAAAAAAAGAAAGAAAGAAAGAAAGAAAAGAATAGAGGCTGAACTGGCTAAATAAATTGGCTTAAAAGGGTAGAGTATATGAATCTAAAAGCACTTCAGTAGGTCAGACCAGCATTCAACCACTTAATCTTCTGTCCCTGATGGTTGCATCCTGAGGGGCATGGATGGGAGAATATAGGGCACTCATCCATATGTTAATTTTAAACACTTAGGAACGGTCCCCTTACTTTCCTTTAATAACCCAATTTATATCTGCCATCCATGGTGTTCTCTAAAAGTTAGTTCCTGGAATCTACTTATCATTTCAGCCCATGCTGTTTTGGGGAATAATGAATTTCACACATTTTCTACCTACGGTACAAAGTACTACTTCCTTTTATTTGGCCTGAAACTATCAAGCTCTTTGGCTCTGCTCAGCAGGGCGAGATGAGAAGCCATTAACATTTTTCACCTGAAGAATTATTTTTAAAGAAGCTAATTAAATCTACAATGAAAACAGGCATATTACTATGCAAACACATTAATTAAGCCAATTCTGAGGTCCCTACAAGTTCCCTGAAACTTCAGTCCACCTACGGAGGCTTACTTTCCCCAGATGACTTCCAGTAGGAAGATTCAGTAGGAATTTTCTTTAGACATCTATATGGACATGGTTTATATCTGCCCCAGAAGAAAAATGCCCCTGGAAAAAAGCAAGACCAAGGGGCAGGAATATACAATCTGTAACTAAAGTATAATGGCAGTGACATCTTGGAAACACATTTTTTTGTTTTCAAAGGCCACAACTCTGAAAACAATTCCTCTCTGGACAAAGGGCACACGCGGACTGGTTGACCAAGTCCAGTGTCTATAGTGGGAGATGGGATGACAGGAAACATCATCTCAATGATGATCACATTGCATTACACCTGAATCCTTCCAGATTAGCATTTACAGTGAAAGCGTGTTTTGCCCCTTGTCTGTTTCACTAGGTAAGAAGCTTCCATTGATTTTCTACTCAGCCCAATAGCATGAGGCATGTTGGGTGGACACTCTCCTTGAAGATTCAAAGACAGGACAGATAACACAACACCCCCTCAGTCTCCTTTTGTGCCAGGAGAGGAAAGGGATGGAGAAGGAACCAAGCCAGAAAGAATTCCAAATAGAACAGTTGCACCATGGTCTAAGGGTTCTGGATCGCACAGGGACAGCTGCTGCATTTCTAACTCAACACTACGAGTCTGTCAAGTGGGGAGGGGGGCCGAGGCCCAAGTGAGCTTCTGTTCTCTGAATAGTCACATTCTGTGTGTGTTCTGCAGAGATAGTGCAAAGGGGAATAATCTGAGGTATTTTAGAATCAGTACGGACCAAACCTATTTTCCAAAAGTTGGTTTTTGACATTTTAAGAAGAGATCTAGTCTCCCAAGACTTAGGAAATCCCCAGGGGTTCCTGCAGTCTCCAGATGGAGCAGAAGGAACATGGCAAGCCTCCATGCTAAATCTTTTCAAACAGCTCTTTCAAAGGGGACTCGTCACTCACCAGCATTCTACGTGGACTAAGTACAATGTCTTAAACAAACCTGCCAGTAATTTGCTTGTCTATGGGACCAGCTGGGAACTAGCAAAGGACACTGAGGATGTTACAGAACAAGGCTGTAAGAATTCTGATGCATGGAGGGTGTCAGAGATTTAATAAGAGTTCAATCTTTTAGCAATGCCTGAATTCACAGCATGGCTTTTTCCAAGAAGCGCCAAGTGCTTTAAAGATGACACGCTAATCTTCACAGAGCCTGGGTATTGGAAAGCTGAGCCTGCAGGGACGGGGTGTGAGGGCTGGGGAAGCTGACTTCTAGCTGTGTGCTGGCCCCATGAGCGGATCAGTGACGTGGGTAACAGGACAGCTGTCTCCAGACGCCTCATCCCTCTGCCCTTATGGCTGCTGCTGTCCCTGCCAACTCTCACTCCTGATGTTATTATGAACCCGGCCACTTCCCCTCTCTCTGTTTACAGTAGCATAACTTCATTGACAAATAGCAAAAAATAAAGGAGCCAAAAAGCAAATTAGCCTGTGAAGCAGTGGTCCCCAATCTTTTCGGCACCAGGGACTGGTTTCATAGACAATTTTTCCATGGGCCACGGGTGGGGGTGCGGGGGGAGATGGCAAGCGATGGGGAGTGGCTGTAAATACCGATGAAGCTTTGCTCCCTTGCCCGCTGCTCACCACCTGCTGTGCTGCTCAGTTCCCAACAGGCCAAAATGGACCGGGTCCACGGCCCAGGGGTTGGGGACTGCAGCTGAATGGCAACAGGAAGATCTATCAAAGGAAGAATGCAGTGAGCTCCTGGAACGTAACGTTGTGAGAACAAAAAGTCCACCATATCCATCTGAGGCCCCAGGCTACCTTGCACCTGATCAGGGTGGTGTGTGTGATGACTCCGATGGTCAACAGTCAGGGCTCTGGCTCAGTCCCTGAGAGGGAAGAGGATCTGGATGCCTGGTGGGAAGCTCAAGTGCCTGGGTGTTAGCACAGGGCCTGACACGGATTGGGTGCACACTGACGTTTGCTGACTGAATATACTTGTACTGCACTTTACAGTTTAGAAAAGTGCTTGCTTGTCTCATCTGCTTCACTTCTCACAACTACCATGTGAGGAAACCAATCTTGTAATGGAGAGAGAAGGGGCCTGAACACTGATCTTCTCATTCTCAATTCTCAGTCCCTTACTTTTTCTGCTGATCTACAGAAAAGGAATGTTCTGGGATGACCTAGTGGAGGGAACACGATGCTGGAAGGGAACAGACCAGTTTTCTATGCCCAGAATGTCAGACTGGAAAAGGACTTGGAGAGCTGGGTGAGGGATGGCAAGCAATCTCATTTCATGTGCTAACTCTGGTTTCCAGCAGTGGCCGCTGGCTCCCAGGAGCCCTGTTCTGAGGACTCTGGGGCTGCATCTGGCTCAGTGGGACAGTGTGCTGTGATCGATTAGCCACGTCTGCCACAGGCATGGAAAGGACCAACAGGACCAAAGATGTCACCTATTTGCCACATTTTCTTTTTCTAGTCCAATCTATTTATTTTATAGATAATAAAATTAAGCATCGGAAAATAGATGGATTCTAAGACATAGGTGGACCGTAGTGGAACTGAAATGTGAACCCGATTCTTGACGGCAAGTAGTTTTTTCACTGCCATGCTATCCTGGTCCTAATACTAGCTACGGCTCCGTAAGTGTGGATAAATGAGCTCCCCATGATTCAGCTTCCTGACTTCCAGATTAGAAAGGATAATTCCTGTTTTACCTATCTCACAGAATCACTAACAATCAAATAAAATGTGAGAATCCCAGAACTTTGAGCTCCCCGGCCCATGTTCTTGTTACTGCACCATGATGCTACCAATAGATGTGAAAACACTGAAAAGCATAAGCAGCCCTACAAAATGCAGCATAGCACTGCGAGAAGTAAGGATTCTGCTTCAGCGGCATCTGCCCCACACCTGCAGGCTCCCTCTCTATGTCCCACATGCAGGAGCGCAGAAGGAAATAACAGACAATAGCAGAAGCTGACCCTGGCCTCCCTGGAGGCACGTGGTCCCAGGTATGTCTGAGAACGGAGCATGTGGCTGCAGGCGAAACTCCTGACAGGGTGGGGCTTCCGTCCTCTTATATCCCTCTCATCCCTGCTTCCTGCCCTCAGAGCGATGTCCCACTAGTCAATGAGTAGGAACTTGTGATTGGTACCTGGGACATTGCACCTAGACTGCCGCCTTCTCAGAAAAGAGGATGATGGCAGTAGGACCTAGAGGGCAGTGAGGCTGCTTCCTTGGTCTCGAGTTGGTGGTTTCCTCTTGTCCGTCTCCAACTTCTGCCCCTCCTTACTGTCCTCATCACAGGCTCCATCCCCACCACCCCTGCTCTCCGTCTCCTCCTCTCCCTCTTGACTCGCTCTCTTTGGTCCTTCAAACAAGTGGTCTATGCCCTGTGGTTCTCCTTCTTCAGCCTCAGTGTCACGGTGATCTCAAGAAAAGGCATCCCTCCATCCCGACCCCCACCACAATGTACATTTTTATTTTTATTTTTATTTTTATTTTTTTTTTGAGACAGTGTCTCACTCTGTTGCCCGGGCTAGAGTGAGTGCCGTGGCGTTAGCCTAGCTCACAGCAACCTCAAACTCCTGGGCTCAAGCAATCCTTCTGTCTCAGCCTCCCGAGTAGCTGGGACTACAGGCATGCGCTACCATGCCCAGCTAATTTTTTCTATATATATTTTTAGCTGTCCAATTAATTTCTTTCTATTTTTGGTAGAGACGGGGTCTCGTTCTTGCTCAGGCTGGTCTCGAACTCCTGAGCTCAAACAATCCGCCCGCCTCGGCCTCCCAGAGTGCTAGGATTACAGGCGTGAGCCACCGCGCCCGGCCTCACAATGTACATTTTTAAAGCTCTGTTGTTTGGTGCCTTTTCATAAGAACAGCCTGCCGCAGCTACCTTGCCTCTCTTCCTAGAGTGAGAGCTGCCACAAGGTGGAGGTCACGATTTAGCCTAATGGTATTAGAACATTAGAGGCCACTGATGTTAACAACCTTAGATTCATAGGATTGTGGGGTTAAAAGGAACTAACAAGGTCACTTAGTCTCAGCAGCCATTGGAAGCAGATTTCTAAATAATAAGTGTATTCTTGAACGCAAATTAACTCATTAGCTAACAGGCAGCTCATTTCGAGGGTCCAAGAAGCTCCTATCCATGGGATTTATTTTGTTTTTGGACTGTCTCTGTTCACTAAAATGTAAACTCCATAAGGGCAAGAATTTTTGTCTGTTTTATTCATTACTGCATCATTATTGCCTAGAATAGCGCCTGGCACATGGCCGGCACACAATATTTGTTGAATGAATTAATAACTGGTCTTGTTTATGTCCTTTCAAAAGAATCTAGTCCTTTTTGTCTTCTACATGACAGCCCCTCAAATAATTCAAGACAGCTGTCATGTTCCCTGAGTGGTCTCCCTGCATGACTAAGCATTTACAGTTCCTGAACATTACATGAAGACTATCCAGGCTGTGATTTGCCATCTTGGGGCATTCTCTGAATGTGCTCCAGAATCACAGAGCAGCAAGGGGGAAATCAGAAATATTTCTAGCTAGCTCACACTCTCACTTTACAGATAAGAGAACAGAGGTGCATAAGGGATAGCAGCTACATTAGAAGGGGAAGCCTGGGCTCAGGGTTTTATCCAGTAGGAGATGAACCAATATCAGAAACAGCCGAGAAAAGCTCCATGATGCAGAAACTTTGTGGGTAAAACAAATCCTAGACCAATATATCTCCCACCTTCTTGATACTGTCTGGATGAGTAGCAGAATTCCAAAACAAGTGTCTCCAAAACCAAACCACTGCAGCTTTATATGTAGCCAGAGTCTTCATTCATTCAACAGGCATTGAGAGCACAGTATGTGCTATGAATGGCACTAGGTTGTGGGGACACAGAGTTGAAAAAAAAGTCTACACACTTAACACTTACAGTCTAGTGGAGACATCCAAGCAAATAATTAAAATTCTACAAAATGATCACAGTGATATAGGGGCAGAGTTCAGAGGGACCAGAGACGGAAAAGGAGCCCCTCAGGCAGGCTCAGGGAGGTGGGGAAATCTTCCTGGAGGAGGAAGTAGCATTTGAACACCAAGGCCACACTTGTCTGGGTTGGGTTTGCTACTGGCTTCAGCTCTAACCCTGGCACATACTTGGTGTACAGCTGGCAGAGGAGCTGGTAGGGCCTTTCAGTCTTAACGCAGACTAGCGAATCCCAAAAGCTGATCTTCCTGTGGACACCGTCAGCGTCTAGAAATAGCACAGTATGGTCTTTCAACCAGAGAGAGGAACAGCTTTATGAGGGTCCCCCTGCGGTTGTTGCTTCCTCATGAAAATCCAAGTTAGGCTGTCCTGCTTTGGGGGCGGAGGTAAGAGGCTGCGCTCTCCCGGATGTGAAGCCAGGTGGCAACTTCTCTACTACCATTGCCAAGGGCTCCTAGGATGTAGGATGTGACAAAGGCCACGCAGGATGAGGGGGATGGTGGAGGCAGGTTTCTGCTGACCTTTTCAGAAGACTACTTTCAATGAGCAGGAAAGAAGGCTTACAGCACATGTGCTTCTGACGCCTTCGGCAGGGCTAGACTTTTCTGAGGAATAAGATGACATTTCTAACAGTGGCTTGGATGTTCCAGGAGCAGTAGCATTGCTCTCTATATCCACCGGCCTTCCAATGTGCAGGTCGCATGTTCACTCTTCCCCACAGCACAATCCACCACCAACAGTGCTGCTACTGTCCTGGAGAAAAAAGGCTGACTCGCAGGGAACAGCGAGACCGCAATCCGATGAGAGAACCAGTCCCAGCTTGACTGCTGCCTGGGAGGATCTCGACTGGACAGTGAACGTGAGTATGCAAATCGGACTCCACACATTGTTGGGGGCTAGAAACTGTGATCATAAATCTTGGAAGCCAGACAGCAGCATTACAGGACTTCAGGCCTTCAGGAAATGATAGTTAGGGTGACTAATAAATCTGAGACTTGTCTTCTTAACTGAGCCAGAGGAGGGAGAGAGGCGCCATCATCGTTTCTTAAAGGAAGGATGATAAAACTAATTGGCAGGAGGCCTCTGTCTTTTGCAAGGTCGCTGATGCTGAATAAGTCATCATGGTGTGCCTCAGTTTCCCTTGCTGCATAGGATGGGACAGTGGCTGATTACCAGGAAACTGGGTGCAGTTAGTGGAGGTTCTCTAAGAAAATGACGATAAAACACAACAAAGAAGATTCTCTCTCTCGCTCTCTTTTTTTGGCATGATTTGTGTCCTCCCTGATCACTGTTCCACCACAGGTCTGTACTATGCAGAGTAAATACCTTAACTTTACAAAATTGTTTCCTGTAATTCTGTTCACTCTCAAAACAACGCTGTGGGTCAGGTATTATTACTAATGCATCTACTTTTCCGATAGAGAGATTATGGCTCAGAAAAACCAGGTGACTTGCTCAAAGTTCACAGACAACCAACAGCAGAGCTCTGACTGCAATCTGGTCTTTGGATACCAAAGCCCAGGCCGCCCGCCTGCCTATGTAAGTGAGAATTAGAGGGACACTAAGTGTTTATAAAATGTATGTCCTCTTAACGTGTCAGTGATGCTCCCCTGACGTTAAAGGCCAGGCCAATGAGCAGGTGGGACACTCACAATGGCTCACCTGCTGTGGCCCAAAAAACCTGTATGAGGTGCCTACTGGGGCAGGTGCCAACTGGGGCAGGGTGCTGTGCTAGTACTGGGGACAATGATGTGCAAGGCACGGAGATCTGATCTCTGCCCTCATGCTCTCTGGTGGGAGAAACAGACAATCAACATGCAATTACATCATAGTGAGACAAATGATTGACAGGGCAGGTGCAGATGCTGAGCGCACCAGAGGTTTGGGGACGTGGAAGATCTTACTCAGTTATTGAGCAAGATCTTCCTCTCCCTGAACATCCTGGCCACAGAGATCATCAAACAACTGAAAGAAGATAGTAGACTATTTCTCCCTGTGTATTTTTCACAGTTTTAAAACTTCTTTGTCTAAGACAGATTTTATTTATTTATTTTTGAGACAGAGTCTCGCTCTGTTGCCTGGGCTAGAGTGCCGTGGTGTCAGCCTAGCTCACAGCAACCTCAAACTCCTGGGCTCAAGCTATCCTCCTGCCTCAGCCTCCCAGGAAGCTGGGACTACAGGCATGCGCTACCATGCCCGGCTAATTTTTTCTCTCTCTCTATATTTTTAGTTGTCCAGATCATTTCTTTCTATTTTTTAGTAGAGATGGGGTCTCGCTCTTGCTCAGGCTGGTCTCAAACTCCTGGCCACAAGCTGTCCTCCCACCTCGGCCTCCCAGAGTGCTAGGATTACAGGAGTGAGCCACCGTGCCCAGCCTGCATTGTCTTTAGCATGCACACTGACAGGTGCAAAGCTGTACAGGCCAGGCACAGACTGTAAGCGTCCTGGACTCAGGAGGAGGGACATTACTCGAGGCTAGATCATTTGGAGAAAGGGAGGAGGCAGGCTGGCAGGTCTTGTCTGGTCCTGCAAAGCTGTGGTACTCTCTGCCTGTCCTGCCTGGGCATGCCACCTGTCAGGTGTCCTGGGTTTCCTCACCCTGGACACAGCTCCTCAATGATCAGACTGGCTGTGATGGTGAGGGGCATGGTGGCCTGCTCTGACCTGGAGCAGTCTGCATGGAAGGAAACAGCTACCTTGTGGAGATCTATACCTAGGCAGGGGACATCGTACAGTGGAAAATAATTGTTGGGGGTGGCGGGCTAGACTGCACTTAAAGGAGGTTCTAGTGTCCTGAACAACACAGGTCTACTGCAGCTTGGGACTCTGCTCCTAGAAACTGACTTCCAACCTGGGTCTTTTGGGTGACCTCTACGACCCCAGCCTGGGAAGACTGCACAACTGAGGCTAGGGCACGGGGCAGCAGCAGAGCCTGAAGGCCATGGAGAGGCTGAACGGTGCATCAGCACCAGCACTTACTGAGTGTCAGGCATCGACCTGTGTGGCACATGGTCCTGCCCATCAAGGGGCTTAGGGTCTAGCTGCGAAATGAGGAAGACTACTTTTATACAAGGATTGGCCATACAATAACAAAGCTGGTTTTGTTTTCGATTTGAGGAATTGCTATTATTACTTTAGGTTTGTGTATCATTTTTTAATCTCCTCAATCAAATGGTAAGTTCCTCGAGGGAGGAGCCTTGTCTTCTAAGTCTCTGACCCCCACAGCTGTAGCACATACAAGGCACCCCATGGAGTGACGTGTGGGCAACTGGTTGCAAAAGTGGGTTAGTCTTAAAAAATCTACTGAGTAGCACAGGATGGTCTTGAAGGGTTAACTGAAAAGGAACTGCACTCCTGCCCCGTGCCCAGCAGTGACACAGGCTCAGGACTCAGGCTCAGGACTCAAACATGAATGGCACGCGGTTTCTCGGTTCAAGGAGCTCAGTCCAGAAAGGGCCATGGTTTGGTCAACGGGACAAGAGTAAGAGGCCACAGAGCCCAGTGGTTATGAGGAAACACTCTGGAGCCAGATCATTTGGGTTCAAATCCCAGCTCTGAAGAGCAGTGAGATCTTAGGAAAATCCCTTAATTTCTCCATGTCTCAATTTCCTTATCTGTAAGGGGCCATGATAATAACGGTGGCTAACAACAGGGTTGTTGTGAGGACTAAATGAGTTAAGACATGAAGTATTTGGGAACACCTAAGAGTCAGCTATTAACACATGGCAGAGGCTGGGACAGTGGAAGGAACGGACACCTAATCCAGACTGTCTAATCCAGGCAAGGCTGTCAGGGCAGAAGCACAGATGTCTTCTAGGAGAAGGAAGGGGGACCCTGGCTGGGAACTGCATGCCATGCTGTATATAGCTCTGGCCCAGGTACCAAGGAGGCACTGGCAGGTGAGACAGGCTAGAGATGTCCCTGGATCTCTATCCAGGAAAGGTCAGACCACCAGAGGCTTGGCATTACTTGCTAGGGAGTTTGAATTTTATCTTGAAGGGAATGGGGAACTTTAGGAGGCTTTTAGGTATGAGCAGGTGGCATGATCAGATTTATCTTGAGATGGCCACTGGGGCTGTGGGGCAGAGGACAGTGGCGGAGGGGAAGAGTGTGGAGCCCGAGGGCAGAGAGGCCAGGCGGGAGGCCGCAGAGTAAAGCAGGTGGGAGATGGTGAGGCTTGCACTAAGGGAGTGGGATGGAGAGAAAGATTAGGAGGTTAAATGACAAGACTTGCATGTGCTAAAACACCACTAACAACAGTAACAGGTACTGAGCCCTTAACCACATGCCAGGCCCTGTGCTGAGCACTTCGCATGAAGTGTCTCATTTGGTCCTTATTCAAACCCTACGAACTTCAATGTGTGCGTGGAGGTGGGAGGGCAGGATGGGGAGGAAATGGATGCCCTTGGGAGCTGAAGGACGGAGGAGACACAATGTGCTAACTCATGTTTGAGGAAAGTTAAAAAGGAGGGAGATTTTATTAAGGAGTTAGTAATGATGAGGCAGCCAAAACAACCGACAAAAGGCACAGAAGAAATTCTGGATCCAAATTAATGGGTCCAATAACCAGAGTTCCCAAGGGATGAAGGGATTGGTGGGTGCCCACTTCTAATTATTTAGGAAGCAAACACCACCAACTCGAAATTGCCTGACAGTCTGTCGTGTGTGCATGCGTGCAAGTGTCTTCAAGGATCCACGCTCAGGCATTTGGAAGGGAGAGAGCTGTGAGTAGGGGAGGGGTCTAGGCACGGGCCCCAGCCTCCTTATGAATGATCTTGATGTGGGTGTCACAGGAATGAAATCAACAGATGGCGATACATTTGTAGGAAGTGAAGGAGACAGATTTAAATCCAGAATCACAGGAACCCTTAAACTGCTTCTGTGCAAGGAAGGCATACGAACATTAAATATTTTTTTAAAGGATTAGCTCGATTTTGATGTGCCTCCCTCGGAAGGTGGGAGGCAGGGCTGGGGAGGAGGAGGTTGGCTGTCCTCACGATGGAGCAGGCAGATCAGAGTAACGGCGTAGGCGGAGAGGGGAGCAGAGAGGCCCCCATTCATCTTAAGCTGCACTGGCTCCTGACAGACAGGGAGTGGGTGGCTGTTTACCTCTCAAACCTCAGCTATTTTCTTCAGTAACAAGGTGTAAACTAACTCTCCTCCAGGCAAAATCTTCAGCTGCGACGTGGTGGGGGGGAAGCACATCACAGGCATGGAGTCCCCAGGGGAAGGAGAGACCTGCCATTTCTTAATGGCAGAAACCTCCCTTCTGTTCTTCACCACGGCACCTCCCTGAGGCTTCTCTGTGAACTCATTCATCCTATGAAAAAGGCAACCCCTCCTCTCACTTGCCATCCAGGGAAAGGAGAAGTTTTGGATTTCTCTGGAAAAGCCAGAGCGGGGTGGGGTTGGGGGAACTCAACACCACCTCCTAGACTTGGCTACACTTCAAAGGCACACATCAGCCCCCAGTTCCTTGAATGTCAAACTACACCAAAGAAAACAGGTGGGAGGACGAGGCAAGTGCCCTCAAGTTGGGCTGAGTCCATTATAGTCATGGTAAAGGATGTGGCACCTGGATGACCCTGGGACAAAAAAGCTTAACTCGTCTCTGACATCCACAGACTCAGAAGACGACAAACTGCAGGTGTCACTGTCCCTGCCTCACGCTCCCAACTCGTCCATCAAAGTTGCTTCCATCAAGTTCATGTTTGCAAGTAAGAGGTGCCTCCCCAACATGGTACCGAGGCAAGATTTTAGAGTGTGGGTGTGCTTCCATCCATCTCACTCCCCTGCCTGAACCCAGCCTTCCGGGGTGCATCTGCATCCTGCCTTCCAGGGCATCCTGCAGGTGGGTACCAGGAGCCATCACAGCACCAGCACGTTGCCCATGCTTTCAAGGGAAAGAAGGCTTCTCACTGGGCAAAGAGGAGTGTGGAAGGACCTGCATGGAACAGGACATTCACCTGCCTCTGGTGCATGGAGGAGGGGGAGAGATGAATCAGATGTTTCCCCAAATTCCCTTCCAGCCACTTTATGACTCTAAGAAAGGCCACAGGGTATTATCTTAGCAAAAGTCAGCAAAATGCCCAGTCTTGGATCTGTACATTATCACAAACAAGTTCAAGACAGACATATTTTTGGCACCAAAGAGAGCCCATCCATGCAAGCTTTCCAAATGAAAAGTGACTAATACTTTTTCTTTTTTTTTTTTTCCTTCTTCCTCTTCTATTTTTTTTTTAGAGACAGGGTCTCTCTCCGTTGCCCAGGCTGGAGTGCAGTGGCACGATCGTAGCTCACTGCAACCTCAAACTTCTGGTCCCAAGCAGTCCTCCTGCCTCAGCCTCCTGAGGAGCTAGCATTACAGGTGTGCGCCACCACGCCCAGCCCTTTTTTCTTGGTTGGCTGCACATTAAGCTGATGCTCAAATTCAGGACCTGAAGGCGAGTGGGATGGTAAAGTGGATGAATAGTGGATGATGACTCAGAAGACACTGTTTTAGTCCTCTGTCTGCTCCTCTGGCCGTGGACAAGTCACATCACTTCTCCAGAGTCTTAGTGTCTTCCTTTGCAAAACAGAGATGATAGCTTCTCTGCCTTCCTCTCACAGCTACTGCCAGGAGCCAGAGATGTTGTGAATGAGACTGCTTTGTAACCTTCCACTACCTGCACGAAGGATGGTTATTATTAACATCGCTTGGAAGGTCCAGAGTCTTCCCTGAGGACAACTCGGGGAGATGCTCTAGGACTTTAGTTTAATGGACTGATGTCTTACAGTTGCTGCCACCACCATTTTGTTGAAAAGACTTTTGACCCTAAGGGACAATTTCTATCTTCTTCACTCAGGGTTTTATAGCATCTGGGACCACAAAGCATTATGTTTATTTAGGATACTGCCTGAGTCATTTTTTCTACCTTGAATTAAACTTACTGATCTTCGCAGCCCCCTGGTGCCTAGCACAGCGCTTGACATAAAGCTGGTGGCTTGATAAAATAATGAATAAAGAGCTGCTGACATTCGCATCCATTAAAGTGCAGGGAAAAAAAGAGCTGCTGACAAGCTAGTTAGGATGATGCAGTCCGACGGGCATGAGGATGGACAGAAAGCTGTTCTTGTTCTCCAGTTTTAGATTTCTGTAACCTGTAACTGAGATGCAGGCACTTCAACGTCGGACCTCCACTAAGCCAAGGGCAATCAGTGTCTGGGGATTCCTGTAAAGCTACCCATGTGATTCAGAAAAGGGAGGTTGAGAGTACACAGTGGGTCAGGTGTGGCTCAGGAAACTGATGCTCAATGCCAGAACTCAGGGGGCCTACGATGGTAAAGCGGACAAATCATGGGTAACAAGTCTTACGGGACATCTCAGCCAACCTCTCAACACAGTAGACATCACCTCCTGAGCGCTGGCATTCATTTCATTCGGGCTGGGAGGACTGTCCCGAGCTTCCTCTTTTGGAAGCTTTGGGTCCTTCGCCTCCCTCGTACTCAGTGCGCGGGCAGTTTACCACTTTGTGATAATGACCTACAATCTCTGTCTGCATGGCTGAGCCCCCACACCACTGAGCACACACACAAAGCCATCAGGGTTCCCAGACGTTCCGAGTTCATAACCTAATCCCAGGGCTTTGAGTCTGGGTCTGGTTCTCGCCTGGCTGGAGATGAGGAGGGACCAGATCTCGGGGGAAAGGATCAGAAAGAACCTCGCCCTAGGAGAGGAGGCAGGAAAGAACAAAGTGCAGCTCAGTAAAAGGAACAATGGACACAGGGGAGGGAAACTTCATTAACACCAGGACAGGAAAGGCTGGTTGTGTGTGTGGAGTGTACAGCCAGAAAAGTCCTAGGGGCTGTCGAGGGTAATAGCCAACCTCTCTCACTGGCATGCTGTGGTTTCAGAGACGAAAAGCAGGCGCGATGCCAGGATAACAACGCCTCGATGGGAATCAGTGAGCGGCAGGCACGATGAAGCCTCACATGGTTGCAGCCAGCTCTGGCCAGACCTTCTCCAGGAACAGACTCCAAAGGATAAGCAAGTGAGAACCCATAAGGACACTTTAGGGAACTGGCACGATTCTGCCTGGAGAAGGCTGGACAAAAAGGCAATTTGTGGTGCAGTCAAGTGTTCGCTATGGGTCTAGCAGGTTCCCCTGCTCCGGTGGGCCTCCCTGATCAGGAAGACCACAGTGGACCTGGCACAGTGTCAAGGGTAGGTGCTTAATAAACACCAGCTGGCAGGTTCAGCTGTATAAAGGGCTTTTATAAAACCACAACAAGTTTTTCTTCATAGTATGAAAAATTTCCTAGCATGGTTCATGGCAGATATTCAATACATATTTGTCCATTTTATTTGTTCACCCATTAAAAAAAAAGTAAGAAAAACATAGTACCTATAATGTGTCAGGCACTGTTCTAAGCACTTTCTAAATGTTAACTCATTTGGCCGTCCTAACAATTTTATGAAGTAGCTATGACTGTTACAGGCAGGGCAGCAGAGGTACCAGGAGGTTAGCTAATTCGCCCGAAGTCATACAACTGGCAAGTAGGGGAGGCAGGATTTAAACCTACGGACTATGTTTCTTCTTAATGTTGCCTCCAGTCAACGAGGAGTTAGGGGCAGTGGGTTCTTGGTGACCAGTGGCGTCTGAACCTCACGCTCTTTTCCACTGTGGCACACTCTTCCTGCTAATCTAACACTTCAACTCTAACAACAACGAATCTCCCACTGTGTGGAGACCCATGTAGAAACCACAGACGAACACAAGGTACGAGGGGTCTAGAGAGCTGGTAACTCAAAGAACTCAACTCTGACACTATGTTTTAAGGAATGCTTTTGGCTTACTGATAAATCTTGAAATACCTTCCATACGGCATAAATACGGTAGTTTGGGCCGGGCGCGGTGGCTCACGCCTGTAATCCTAGCACTCTGGGAGGCCGAGGTGGGCGGATCGTTCTGAGCTCAGGAGTTCGAGACCAGCCTGAGCAAGAGCGAGACCCCATCTCTACCAAAAATAGAAAGAAAATTAATTGGACAGCTAAAAATATATATATAGAAAAAAAAAAATCAGCCGGGCATGGTGGCACATGCCTGTGGTCCCAGCTGCTCGGGAGGCTGAGACAGTGGGATTGCTCGAGCCCAGGAGTTTGAGGTTGCTATGAGCTGGGCTGACGCCACGGCACTCACCCCAGGCAAGAGAGTGAGACTCTGTCTCAAAAAATAAATAAATAAATAAATAAATAAATAAATAAATATGGTAGTTTGGTAAAAGTGTTTGCAATAATTTTGTCACAAGATGCTCAAATTATTTGCCGTTCACAGCTTTCTCAAGCCCTGCTTAGAAGCTGAGGTTCATTGTTCTTCTTTAGGTGAAGCATCTCTATGCATACTGCTGGTAAGAAGCACAGATTTGGAATTCTTTGAACCTGGCGTTATGTGCTGGTTCTGGCACTGCAAGTTTGGGCAAGTTCCATGGTCTTTCAAGAGCTTCAGTTTCTTTAAGCGCAAAATAGAGGTAATATGAATTTGAATGAGCACTAAATGAGATATTATTTGTGTACACGCCTAGCATTTCCTGTTCATCTTTGTGCCTTTAGGTGATGCATCAATGATGAAAATCTGCATTAGGAAAGGATTTGTCCAACAGTCAGGCAGGTGGCTGGGATGCAGCTCAGTCTTCTGATGGGAACTAAGTGGAAATGAGAGAAAAGACAACTCATTCTGCCACTGGTGCCAGGAAGGTCGGGTGACAACAGGGGCTCAGATCCCTTCCTCCCAATGCAATCATCCAACAGGTGAGGTTACTCCTGTACACCGTCATCCTGTCTTAGAGCACGTTTCTCGGAGAAGTGGCGAAGGTTCATAAAATTAAATTCATTGAACTTAAATGACATAAAAAACAAAACACTTTAAAATAAACTCCGTCCTCTGAGGATCTCAGCTTCTTGTATGACCTTGCGCAGTTCCCTTTACCTCTTTTTACCTCTGCTTTCTGACCTGTAAAATAAAGGAGCCAGACTGGGCTCTCCAAGGTCTTTTCAGCTTCTAAAGTTCTATCACTTTCTTTTTCCACTATCAGCTACTAAGGCGAGCATCGATTTGAAATGGGGTGGATGGTGTGGCCACTTCCTAACTGTGTAAACTTGCCAAAAACAGTTCAGCTTACCGAGCCCTGGTTTTCTCTCTTGTCACGTGGAGAACAATAATACCATCTCTAAGAGTGAGTGTGAGGCCCTACAGAAGTGACGTGCATGAAAGCATTTTTGTGAATGCTGGAGTTCTAGCCCAGGCTTTTTCATCAGACTCAAGGTTTATATGGCCCTTACCACACTGGGATCTCCACACCCCAGAGCGGCTCATCACAGGGAATCCCCACGTCTCACCCGCATCCCTGGAGAGTGTTGGCCTGCTGAGTGCGGGGCGACACTAGGCATGCGTGCCTTCTCAGGGGTCCCTGGCTGCACCTTGCAAATGGCAGATGCCTTGCCTCCTGGTCCCCTCCCACCTCCCCCCCTCTGCTGGTCCTTCTCAGAGCCATCTGGAAGAGAAGGAAGCAGACAAGCTTACTGCCTGCCAGAAGCCAAATGCCAGTGCAAAACAAGCCCCGGGGGTGAGGCCAGGGAACAGGTGCAGGGAAACCTGGAGCACGCAACTGCTGACTCTCTGATGCTGCAGGGGATACTGAGGATGGCTGTGCTTCCGGGGGGGCTCAAGGCATCTTAGGAATGCAGCTTCACCTCCGGCAGAGCATTCTGGCTTGCCAAGGCAGACTCAGGGCCCTGGAGTGTGTACAGGTGGTGACAAATGCCATAGTCATTCAGCATTAGTCCCTTACGACAGCTCAGAGAAACTGTGTCTGCTGAGGCAGCGTATGCCCCAGTTGGTTGTGCCCAGTGCCCAGTGGGGTGACTTGCTGGACTCTCTTGTCCTTGGCCTTAGACCCAACCCCTCACAGTGCCGTGGCACCCCTCTTCACCCCTGACAGCAGAGTGCCGAGAAACCTCAGTTCTTTTTATCAAAGAACCCTGCCTAGACAGGCAGCTTGCTTTGAAAGACATTCATTCAAACCAGAAAAAAATAGCCATTAAAAGCTTACTTTTGTCTATAATTGAGGACCAGAAGAATCTAGTAAACAACTCATAATAGACTAAATATCTTAGAAAACCCTTCCATTGCCAATTTCTTCTTGAGTGCATGATTGAGTTGGCAAAATAAATTCCTAGGGGTCAAAAATGAACAGGAAAACAAAAACTTAAGAGATAAGCAGGCTTAGCTTAAAAATGACTAAAACAAAAATAGAAAGAACTGCAAAAGGAGTCATGAACACACTAGCATAGAGAGATTTCAACAGACTTTCTCAATAATTGATAAAACAGATAAAAATTATCAAGAATATAGAACATTTGTATAACGCAATTAGCAAGCTTTATCTTATGGACATAAGAAATACACATTCTTGGCTGGGTGCAGTGGCTCACACCTGTAATCTCAGCACTTTGGGAGGCTGAGGTGGGAAGATTGCTTGAGGCCAGGAGTTTGAGACCAGCCTGGGCAGTGTAGCGAGACCCCGTCTCTACAAAAAATAAAAAAATTAGCTGGGCATGGTGGCATGCCTGTTGTCCCAGCTACTCCGGAGGCTGAGGCAGGAGGATCCGTCGAGCTCAGCAGTTCAAGGCTGCAGTGAGCTACAATCGTGCCACTGCACTCCAGCCTGGGTAACAGAACAAGACCCTGTCTCTTAATAAAAAAAAGGAAAAAAGAAATACAAAGGAAATCATAAATGTTTGGAAGTTAGATGGATGTGTAACCCAGAACTGGCATTTTGATCTGGTATGGAAGTTGATTTTTGCCAAGGAGTTGAAGGCCAGGGAGATGCACCTCAGTTCTGTGCTGGGTCATCTGGGAGGGCATCAGAGAGGAAGCTGAACACTGAGACCGGAAACCATTGCATCTGAAGTTGTCACAGCTCAGGTGTTTGATGCTACCCTGTAAATTGACCTGTGCTCTTGAAATGTCCCCATGAAGACAACCCGAGTGTCTCACCCGCTTCTTTGTCTCTGGTTACTTTGCTTCAGTTTAGCCACGGGGATTTCTGATGAACGTTTTTTCAATGTCTTTGCATTTGGGGGATGGCATGAAAACATTCCACGATGCTTTTCCTCTTTTGGGAAAGCCATTAAGTACTAGGGTGTAACTCTAGATTCTAATTCTGATGACCAGACATTTCAGGAAGCACCAGATGGTGAAGGTAAATCTTGAAAACGAAACCTCTCGGCATCCAATTTCCCTCTCAGAATGAAGATCTAAACATTCCTGCCTTCTGATCCAGAAGCACCCTGTTCTTCTTGGCTAGGTAGTGACAGCTTGTCCAATTGTGGGGGTACCTGGGCTAGGACTCCTCAATCTGGAGTCTGAAGTTGTTGATAAAAACTGCAGAAACCGTAGCCCTTTGTAAGTGGGGAAGAAAACATCTTAGGCCCCAGGTGTTAATAAACAATCCCCAGTAGGTACCGTTTCTGCTTCAAGTGCCAGACCCACTCAACTATTCAACCATTTGGCTAAAGAGAATTAGCTGCTTCATGAAAAAGTAACTATGCACAGATCCCAAGGTTAAAGGTCAATAGATTGGGATTCCACAAAAACTCTGTCATGTGGACAAATGCTCTTCTCCCCTTCCATTCAACCTTGAGGGCCTTGTAGCCCCGAAGGAGGCTAAATCCTTCCTAAAACTGCACCATGACCCCTAGCACTCAACTTTCTTCTAGGTCCAACTCTAGATCTGATTATGCAACAGTTCCCTCTTTGAAAGTCTTTTCAATTGATTAAGCAACCCAACAGGTACCGAGATGGTCTAGATTCTCTGTGGGACTCAGGTTCTGGAAAGACAACCTCTCTCAGAGACACCCCAGAAGCCCAGGCACTGGCCAGGGCAGGAAGCCTACCTTGGTTGCGGGAGGGCCACTTTGGTGTTCCTAGCTCCTGCCCTCTCTTTCCTCTCCAGAACCTCTTAGCTAAGGCCACTCAGCTCAGCCACCCAACTAGACACACCGTCTCAGGGAGCTCTGCAGCAGAGAGATTATGGTGGTGGCTGTTCTTGGTACCAGGGACAGGGATGAGAGCAGCTACCAGCCTCACCTGGGCTTCCCAGCTCCACACTGGCAGGACAGGGCAGGACAAAAGGTCAAGAGTTTGTCTGCCCTTGTGGTATAGGAACTAGGCCTGTCATGGCTGCCCTTGGCCCAGTCTGCACCCCATTAATTGTCCTCTTTTCCATGTCTTAGGGTCAACTCTTGACAACCAGGTCTTTCTAATCTTTCTGATGGTTACCAAGACAACAAGGGCAGGAACCCATGCTCTTAAACTTCTTTCCTGCTCCTTCTCTTTGTTACGTCCTTGCTGCGAATGAGCTGTCCCTGGGTGCTTGCTGAATCAATTTCTCTTTTCCCCGCACCCTCTCTGGATTCCAAACCCCACCTGCTCTGGGGAAGTCCTCAAAACTTTGGTCTCAACTGTGTTTCAGCCCACAGCTTTTGGAAACCCACTCATGAGGTGAAAGCAGAAGCCCAGCCGGGTGTGGAGGGAATGTCGGGGACGGAGTGGCTCACAGGCTCCAGGAACAATGTGGGCGATTCTGCTCCTAGCGGGAAGGACAGCGTTGCTCCTCCAGCTGTGGCTCCCTCCGTATTAGTCTCTCCAACGTCAGAGGGGGAGGGTGAGCCCAAGACAGGGAGCCAATCAGAAGTCGGAGGATCCAGGGCAACACTGGTCTGGGCACAGGCATCTGGCTAAGGCCCTGCAGCTTAAAAGAGTGACTGGCTTAAGAAAAGGGGCTCAGAACCTAGACAGGCAGACCTTGGGATGGACACAGAGACAGTACAAGGAGTCAGTCTCAACAAAGGCAGGCAGGAGCCCAGCAACAAATACTGAAGAATCAGGCAGCAGGGCTGATCAGACAGGCAGGAGCCCCAAGAGTTATAAGACTGGAACAGGCTGCACCACGCAGGTGGGACAACAGTGGGGGATCCAAGTAGTCCAGGAGACCCGAGGGTACCTCCTCTTCCAGGGAGGCCTCCAGGGAAGGCAGGAGCCAGGTCCCAGTGCAAGTTTTGAGAGGGAGGGCCAGGCTGGAAGAGGGCTATGCAAGAAGGAGATGGATTACCTGACATAGCCCTGGATTTCCAGAGTCCTCGTGAGAGGCAGCCTGGAGTGGTACAAAGACTACAGCTTTGGAGTCAGCCAGGCAGGCAGAGGTGACAGGCTGCTCTGAGGTGCACACTCATCCCCCTCTGCAATCCTTCCTCTATACCCCCCTTAGATCCCGACAAGGGCAAAGCAAAAGGTGGGGTGGGCTGGACCAGTCTCCTCCACTCCTCCCACCCCACTCTCCTTACTCTTAGAGTAAGCAGAACACACTGAGATCGTGCCCCCCTGCGAAGATGCCGCAACAGAACAAAGCAACAACAAAAAAAGAACTGAGTGAAACCCAACTCAAAGCCCCAACACAGACAGAGTCTCCAGCCTGCTAGGATACCCCTCTCAGACTTCCCCCATCTGTTCTGCTCCACAGAGGCCTCCCAGCTGAGCCCTGCCGTCAGGGGAGGGCCCCTGGCCCCCTCACAATCTGTCATCATTGACACTACTTGGATCTTCTTTCTTCTGGAGCTGCCAGAAGCCATGAAGATCCCTTGCCTGTCTGTGGGCAGGGGGCCAGGAGACCCGTGCATGCCATCAGCACCTGGTCCAGCGTGCGGGGTGGGGACTGCGGGGTGGAGAAAAGGAACCCTGGGTTGTTGGGAATCGGGCTATCTCAATTTCTCCATGCCTCCCTCCTCCCTTGGGCTGTCAAGCCCTCCCATCTCTTGCCTTCTGTGATGGGTACCTCTGCGGAGCCCCTCTCCTTTCTTGCTTGCTAATCACTACAGTGTGGACGCTGAAAATAGGCTGGTCTCTCTGCTCCTGGCAACTGTGTGGACATCTCTTCGGCTGACTTGAGTTCCTCTGTGTGCTGCCCAGGGACGGGTTCCTCCTGCACCCTGTGCTACTTCCTCTCTCGGGCAGATGGCCGTCTCCGCCTAAAGACCTGGACCCTCAGGAAACAAGGTGTGGGGGGGAGCAGTGATGGAAAAATAGCAGGGGGTGACCACTGGTGACTGCTTTACAGACTATGGGGGCTAGGGCCGCCTCTAGCCTTGACTCGTGGAGTAAAGGCCCACGGGCCTGAATCCCGGTTCTACTCTCGCTAGCCTGTGGCACGGGCCCTGTCTGGGCTTCAGCAGCCCATCTGTGAAAGGAGCAGTCGGGCGAGATGATTTCCTGCACTGTCCTAACGCCCCTTGAGTCCGGGATGCTTCTGATGACCTACCACTTGCGTTTTTCTGGCTATTTCTCTACTCTGTAATCTAGACCCTGCTGGGACTGGTGGCTAGTAGCAGTCACCTGCAAGGCAGCTGGAAGGGCAAAGGGCACTGACTCAGGAGCCGGGATGGTCCCTTTAGTCTGATTCCAAACCCTGGTCTCATCAGCTGAGCGAACCAAGCAGCAGTTCAGTTCGTGCTTGTTAACCGACTGGCAGTGAACTGGTTTCCAAATCTGGCCCTGTCACTAATTAGCTGGGCAATGCTGGGCATGTGACCCAACCTCTTTAGTCCTCAGTTTCAGCAACTCTAATATGAGGAAAATAACAGTGGTACCTATGTCACAGACAATGCATATGAGGCGTCTGGCCCTAGTTAAGTGTTCAACAAATAGTTGTCGTTGTTGTTATTGAGTATCGTGCCTACGATTTCATGGGGAGACAGATGACAAGCAGATATCTGCCCACCACTCGAAGTGTACAGGTGTCCCAGCAAAAGACAGGTTCCTTGGTCCCAAAGGCCAAGAAAGTATCTTTGACAGGGGTTTGGGGTTTAGTTTTGTGGCATGAATTTCTAACCCCCCCTGAAGAATGTGAAGATGGTGCATGGAAGTTTGAAACAGATTCTCAAATAGTGAAGTCATTTTAAAAAAACCTGTTCTTGAATTGGTTTGCCCAGCTCAGGCGTGGAGGCTCCCATTTGGAATGGAGGTTCAGCGGTGGGCTGTCAGGAGGGGGAAGAAAGAGCAGGTAAGACCCTGCTCTAACAGAATGAGCACATCTGATTCCCTTCAAGCCTCTCCTTCCCCACAGGTCCCAGGCAAAGCAACATCTAATTTGCTTGTTTCTGGCAGCTCCTGGGCTTGCCAAAGCCTGTCCCTGCCACCATGCGTGCCCCAGAAGCCCTGGCCTGCTTGCCCTGCCTGCCCCTCTAGGACGGTGCAGAAACTGGGGACGGAGGATGCTGATTTACTGCTTCCCATTAGCCAGGCCTCTGACAGCCTCTGAGCACCTTGGCTTGACACAGGTCGCGAGCCAGCTCTGAAAGGTCAGGGCCCAGGAGCAGGAGCCAGCGGCTTTCCCAGGCAGGCCCGTCACAGTGACCCCACTGATGTACCATCAGATGGCACATGGCCTTATTTATTTTGTTCAAATCTGACAGTCTGAAAATTTCTCTTTGCATTTGTTGAACACGTTTAGATGGTCCAGTCTTCTCTCTCTTGTCCTCAGAGGCCGTAAATGATGCCACTAGAAGTGCCCACATGCTGGCTGACCCAGAGATGCCCAATGCACATGGCTCTGAGGATGATATCTCTCTTGTCCCCAACTCCTGTCCCTTGTTGGTTGACCATGGACTTGGCACAGGAGGGCACTGGGGCAGGAGGTGGGAGGCCTGGGCAGCAGCCTGATTCTACCGTGCTTGCCAGCATGACCTTGAGCACATGACTTAATAATCTCTTCGGATCTCAGCTTGTTAATCTAAAATGGGAAAAACTGTCACCTTAAATATGTTTCACGATTACTGTGAGATTAATTATGTGAGGTCCCCTTACAAAGAGACAAAATCAAGAAAGGGACTTGGAAAGAATAAAGCATATTAAAAACAGTTGTAGACATAAATATTTCAGATGTTGGTCTCATCTGTCCACTCAAGCTGGAAACTCCACGACCTTCCTGAGCACGGACAGCATGGCTCACATGCTCTCGCCATGTCCCACCCTCCAGTCCTTGGCTTGGGCCAGCTGTAGCCCCTTCCCTGAGCCCAGCTGATACTGTCATCAAGGGAGGGCTCAGGAGTGGGCGGGCAGTCCCCACAGGGATGTGGCGAAGCTGCGGGCATCGCGCCCAGGGATTAGGAACAGCTGGGGTCCTGAATGCTGCCCAGAGTCCACAGCTTGGAGCAGAGCTGGAAGGGTGACTTCTGGGTGGGATGGGGGGGGTCTCTATCGCCCTCCTCTGAGTATGAGCAGAGAACAGCCCTGGCTCCAGAGGTACAAAGCCAGCCTTTCTCCTGTCCTCCAGCTCTAAGTGGTGGCTGACATGCCAAGAGTCCCTCTCCGGAGTCTGAATGCTGCTCTGCCCAGGGAAGCTGCAGGGCCACCACCACACCTCCCTGTCCCTTAAGGCTGCTCTTGAGTCACCCTCTAGTAACAATAACGGACATGCTCTGTGATAATAAAATAACACGGACACAGCACATTACGGTCTGGAGAGCCCCTTCCCATTTTCCATTTCACTTGATTCCTAACCTCTGTGAGACAGGACAGATCTTATCATTGCCCATTTATGGACAGGCAAACTAAACACTGAATTGTTAAGGGACCTGCCAAAGGCCACACAGCTGGCACTGGAACCCAGGTCTTCCAACTCAAACCCCCGTGCTGAGGAGCCAGCAGCTAGATCTTCAACCGGCACAGGGAACAGTTCCAACTGGCTTGTATCCCAGAACCTAAGGAGAGAGCAGGGTCCACCCGGCTAACACGATGGCCTGAGGGGGCCTCGATAAAAGGAATAGCGCAGAAACTCCTGGGAGCCAGAGGTACGTCCAATGAGCTGATGGTAGAGCCAGTGGTCCCTTCTACCACCAGAAGGGAATCCTCTTTCTCCTCTTCCTAGTCACCCACCCAAACAGTAACTGTCTGGAGGGTGGAACGGACGGACAGAGCTCCACAAGCAGTACCTGGGTGGTCTGGGTGGCTGTGTGCCAGGGCCTAGGGCTACCCGTTAGGGCCCACAGGAAAGCTTCCGGAGGTGCAGGAAGGTACAGGGCTAAACCCTGCAGCCCAGACCAGCCAGCTTGTGGCCCCTGATTGCTGAGAACGGTGCCCCCTGCTCCCAGGGAATGAGCCCCCCAGGACGAATGGAGCTTGTTCCGTGCCATCTTTGCTCCGGGCCTCTTACAAAGATGTGGCTCTTACAGCTAATCGCTCATGCCATTCCCAGGGGGAATTCACAGAGGTGCATGCACATTATCTCAGAGCAACTTAGTTTCCAAAGAAGTGAGGAACTAGACAAATAAAAACAAAACAAAACAAAACAATGAAGCTAGGTCCATTATTATTATCAATATTTTGCAGAGCGAGTTCAGACAGTCTCCTTCCTGGGAGGTAAGGCGGTCTATTAGAAATAGAGCAGTCACAGGACACGGGCTTGACTCCTGGCCTGGCTACTTGCTGGCCGGGACGCCCGGGGCTAGTTCCTGAGCCTCCCTGAACCTCGCAAGAGGAGAAATCCCCTCAGCGAGGTCACGTATGGAAAGCACCCAGCACGGTGCCAGGCACACGGACGCTGAATGAGTGCTATTTTGTTCTCCTTTCCCTTTCCTTCCCGAGGAGCATCTCCCAGATGCCAGGCTCTCCCCTTCAGGTGGACAACTCCCAACACAGGCACGCGCACACCCCGCCTTCCTAATGCCCCTAACAACGGCAGCGACTCTAGAACCGTCCTTAAATACCACGTGGGTTTGGACTGTCCCCCGACTGTACCCACCCAGAGGCAGACCCCACACCGTGAGCCTCTGCTGCTGGTGTGCAGCCCCCAACCCCTCCTGGCAAGGGCTCTGCCTCTGCGAGGTTCACCAGAATGCTCTGTTACTAATTTCCTGCTATTTCTCCTGTCACCGGAGGCCCTAATAACTAACTTATAAATTATAGCCACTTCCCGTGGCCTGTTTAGTGTTCATAAAACATCAGGAATCGTGGCCCCTCTGTTATCTGTGACAACTTTTCTCGTCAGTGGGGTAAAGTGGCCAAGGGAAGGAGGAGGCTGCTAAGAAGGAAGCTGCAAAATCGCCTACTTGGGGCCTTTGGGCACCCCTAGACTTCCGCACAAGAAGCTTTGAGGAAAAGAGCTCCGTGCGTGATTACAGCAGCCATAACTATTAATACTAGCTTTTCTGGTGCTGCTATGGAGGGCTGATTGGTCCCCACCGCAGGTCAAGCTGTGGCAGTACACAGGAAGCCAGGACACAGGTCAGAAGACATGGCTTATAGTCCCAGTTTGGCCACTTACACGTATGGCCTCGGGCAAGTCACTGAAGCCCTGAGCCAGTTTCCCCATCAGTGAGATCAGCGTGATTTTGGTACCCAGCTCCTGCGATGGCTGGGAGGCTCAGATGAGATCAGCGGGCAGCACAAAGCAGAGGGAAAGGGGGATATTTGGGGTCTTACATCCTACACCAGTCTGCATTTCCTTATCAACTGCCAATCTTCATCCTTAACCTGCCATGTGACACCTCTGCAGACCTGGCCCCAAAGACAGCATTTGCTCCTGCTGCCTCAGGAAGGTCACTGACACCTGGCAGCCCAGTGCCCAGGCGGCTCATCTGCTGTCCCTGCTTTCCCCAATCATCCAGCAGATTAGCAACCCAGGCTACACAAGCCGCATTTGTTAACTCCCTGTTTGTTTCTCCCCTTCTACTTCTTTCCCTAATCATTTGTTTCCTCTCCTATCTCTCCGCCCCCTCCATCTCCAGAGTTGTGCTTTATCTCCAGCGAGCTTAACGCTTCCCTGATAAGACTGGTTAATCCTCTGCTGCTCCTCTTTTGCAGAGATGGAGGAGATTAGAGGCAAAGGGTTAGGCCACCTCTCCTTCAAGGGCATTCAGGACTCTAATAAAGGAACTGGATCCTGCTTTCCCATCTGATACTCCAGACTGGGGTCTTTTGTGTTTCTGGTGAGGAGCAGCTCTGGCCACTTCCAGATCATGAGCCTCCCTATGGATGCAATGGGAATAGGGGGATGGGTACTGATTGGGCAAACGGCCTGGAGACTCATCAAGCTTTCTGGACAGATGGGATGATCTGGTCCTCAAGAGCAAAATGCCTAAAGGACACATCTCTATGTCCAGTGAGGCCAGACTTAAAGCCACATTGGACATGCAGCAGCATGTACCTGGTAACAAAAAGGGGAGCCCTAGCTTGGGGAAATGACTCTGCCAGACAAGGCCTTTAAGCCATCTCTTCTGCAAGTCCTGCGGGATTCACCAGTTAGCGGTGCCGGAGCAACAGTGCTACAGCAAGGTTCCTACATTGTGTCTCCTGGGGCGCACGCCCGACGCCACTTTACCATAGGCAGGTGCGTAGGTGACGTGACAGTGAGGCTTCAGTGTCTGCTGAACACTACTCCCGGT
This sequence comes from Indri indri, assembly GCA_004363605.1. Lineage (NCBI taxonomy): Eukaryota > Metazoa > Chordata > Mammalia > Primates > Indriidae > Indri > Indri indri. The sequence continues at coordinate 11,832 of RJWJ010014642.1, read as the reverse complement.
GTACGGAACACCGCCAGGACACAGAGGAAATGACAGAGACAAGCCCTGTGCTGAAGATCAGGACAAAATGACACACAAGCACAGTGCAGCTAAACTGTATAAGTTAGTGCAAGCAACTCCACCGGACTGTCCGGAGTTCCAGAGCTTTGTAAGGTTAGGATTAGGCTTAATATGAAAAGCTAATTTTGAAGAGACATGATTTGTAAAGAGACACGGATTATTTGAGGTGAGAAAAATGGCACATTTATTTATTTTGTAAAAAGTGCGTATTGAACATTTGCCATGGGCCATGCACTGTTCATAGAGAACAGAATGAACACATCTGCTTTCCTGGAATTTACATTCTAGCAGACAAGTCAGAAGTTAAGTGAACAACTGTATTCCTATTAACTGTGTAAGTACAAGAACAGGGCGCTGCGAAAGAGAAGAACAGGAGGATCCCAACACAAACTGTGAAATCAGGGGTGGCCTCTCAGAGGAGGTAACGGCTGTGATCTGAATGAGGCGTAGGGATTAGCTAGAACAGGGTAGGCAGGAAAAGCATTTCGAATGGAGAGCAGCAAATGGAAAAGTTCTGAGTTGGGATAAAGTCGGTTCCTTTGAAAAGCTGGAAGAAGGCTGGCGTGGCTTAAGAATAGAAATTCAGAGAGTGGGAAGAGATTTTTGAATTGTATCCTAATTGTGATAGAAACTTAAGCAGGGAAATGATAGCATCTACGTCTTTAATATATCATTCTGGCTGCTGTGGGGGAAACAGACTGGAGGGAGGGCAAGAATGGAGGTGGCAAGTTTATGGAAAAGCTTCTGCAGGGGCAGGTGACAACTGATGGTGACATGTCCTAAGACGGCAGCAGTGGACATAGAGCGTGGTGGCTGGATTACAGATATATCTTAGAGATGGGATTAGTAGGACTTGACGATGGACTGGGTGTGTGGGGAAATACATAGGGTGACACACAGATGTTTCACTTTGAGCAATGCAGGGAGTGGAGGTGTTATTTAGTAAGTCGGGGCGGAATGGCAGAGGTGCAGATTTTGGGTGGGAGTTGTAATGGAGATCAAGAATTCAGGTTTGGATACCTCAAGCTTGAGATGTCTTTCAGATGGCTACCTGGAAACTGTGCAGAGACACACACACCCAGACTGGAGTTGGTCATGTATCGCAGAGAGCGTCTCCTGCCACCGGCATGGATGAACTTACCCAGGGTACGTACAGAATGAGAAGAAAAAATGTCCTGATGAACTGTATTTTGAGGTGAGAGAGAGATAAAGAAACAGCTGGAAAAACAGCAGGGAAGCTCAAAGATGGGAGTGATTCAAGACGGAGGACTATGTGGAATATTGTTGAAAAGGTGAGAGTCTCTCAAAAGTGTCTGCTGGATTTGACAACATGGATATCACAGACAAACTTAGCAAGAGCAGTTTCAGAATGAATAGAAACCAGCTGGGATTGCACTGAACAGGCAACAGGTGGGTGGGTGGAGTCAAATCCTCAATAACCTTGGCCGTGAAGGAGGAATAGAGAGACAAGCAGCAGCTGTCTCCCGAAGGAGAGGAGTGCGCTGTAATCCCCTAAAGTCTCACCCAGGCCAAAGTTTTCCAAATTGGCATTTGAGATGGCTCCCACACTGTCGCCCTAGGCTGACCATGGAGAGTTCCCTTACAGCTCTGCAAGACAGTGCACATGGACTTAGAGAATGGGAAGGGCCTTTAGCTAGGACCAGCTTCCCCTCGACCTGGGCTCCACCTCATTCAACCCTGGCACAAGAGCCCCATTCCTTGTTCAAACCTTACTCAGGAAACCTCTCCGGTGTGGTGTTCCAGCACTCAAAACTGTTCAATCATGAAAGTCTTCTGCCTCTACTGGAAAGCTCCTACATACCCGAAAGGTATGAAGAAGGTACGGAGAGCCTCCTGACACCCTCTGCCTGGTCAAGAAGATCTGACTTTAACCTTCTCTTTTCTAGACTCTGTTATCCTAGGCCCACCCAACAGACCCCAAACTACCTTTCAGACCTCATCTCTGACTGTTCTCTTTCTTGAACACTCCATTCCAGCCTGCTTATGTGCCCTTAAAACACTTTATGTTTTCCTACTTCCACATATTTTCTGGTTTCCCTTTGGAATTAGTCCCTCCTCCCTGCCTAGCTGAATGTTCTCCATCCTTCAGAGTCTGGCTTGAGTCCATTCATCTCTAGAAAACCCTGCCTGGTCACCCAGCTCTCTCAGGCATTTCTCCCACACTGCTGAGGGGCACTGGCTTTCTCTGCACGTGTCCATACTAGTCCCACAGTGAAGAGTGGTGAGACTGCCTGCATATTCCTCTGTTTTCTTTGGTAGTGCCCGTACATCAGAGGCACTTTGGTAAATATTTGTTTATTGACATGTTGGCTGAGAAAAGCCAGGGGCCCTTCCTCCCTGAAGGATAAAGACTTGCTGCAGTCTGTTCAAGGCTGCATGAGCAGGATTTACCAGGGGCAAATGAGAAATAAATAGGTGCCACAGGTATCCACCAGCCTGGATTCTACAATATCATCTGAGAAGTGCCAAGTTACTGAGTTCGAGTTCAAATTAAGCTCTGGCCATCATGACCAGCAACTATTTCAAATGCTCTTTTAGAAGCCTATCCCTTCTTGGAAATGTTTAAAATTTAAACCACAAAAGCTCATGTTTTCTTTTAATCCTGCAGATAGAGGTTTATTGCCATTTTAAGCTGTGGATTTGCTCTGGCGCAACCCTTTTAAAGATACTGAAAAGGCAGCTTTCAAACCCAAACCCTTTCACCATATCATGGTTCATGTGACAGAATATTGCACAGGCGTGAAAATTCAGCCTGTGGTATTTTTTCCACTTGAGGTACTGGCTAAAGTAGACATGATAACTAATGCATTGCAGTGACTTTCATGCAGTATGAATTCCCATTAAAAAGTTTACACTGGCAAAGTTTTCAGGGAGTAAACATTTGTGGAAATTGATTCATTCAAATCTGGGCTCCAAAGTGGCCTTAAACATACAGCAATCCTGCGACCATGAAGAGACAGGTAGACTCTGGACACAGACCTATAATAATATGCTTCATGATTTCTTGGAGACTATTTTTGTTCCCCTGCATCAACAACATGAAAACCAGTGGCAGTTTAAAAACAAAACCTCTTTCCAATCCCCAATGCAAGGATTTAGCGGGGAAGGGTCAGAAATACTGTTGCTGGTTCATGCTCATCAAAGTTGGTTGTAAGTGGGCACACCCTCCTACAGATTCATGGAAGTTCAACTCCCATGTCTGTTCATATCTTAACTTCTCCTGAGGTCAAGTACATTTTATATTTTATGGAAAGAATTATTTATTTTTTTATACATATACTTTTGATTTACTGCTTTACAAGAGATCTGAGGCAACAGAGAGCCCCACTGTGCAGTTTTGGGAAAAGTGAGGCTGCCACTACTCAGTGACACTCACTACAACTGCTCTTTCAGGGGCCCCAGGCTTCAGGGAGAGCAGTTACTGTCCTCCAGCAAGATTACCCACCATGATCAGGGTGAGGCCAGGGAATGAGAGGGAGTGCCCTTGCCCTGTCTGTGGCTTTCCCTGACTTGGCTAGAAATAATAAGTTTAATTTAAAAAAAGCAGTTTTAAAAGACACGTGTTCAGATATAATCATTCTTTTGAGGGTGTGTCTGTTTTTAAATGGCATGATTCACCCAAAATAAAATATCCTCCATTTTTCACATTTAGCTATCTTCCAGAAAGAGGAGAACACAGTGTGCAGAAGCATACTGGAAACCGGTCCTCGTATTTCTTCACTAGGAATGAGCTTTCTCCAGCATTGAGCTTTTATGCTTAAAGAGAAAAGTGCAAAGTCTTTGGGAGAAAAAAAGAAACAAAACGACCTGTCAAAATTTCTTTTAGCGCCTGTGACTAGTGTTAACTTACATGCTCTCAGAGTGCAATAAAAAGGCTGCAAACTGCTGCTAAAAAGATGGTTTGACCTTTTAAAATGGGAACTCCCCCACCCCATATCCATATTAAATAGGTGAACCTTGGGAGCTCTAGAGTTTTAGATTAATAAATGAAATGAGGCTGAATTCCAGAAAAAGGGTTTCCCTACAGGCTGCGGGATAATTAGGGTGTTCTAGACCTACACTGTAACAGCAGGTAGGATGCAGGCCCCAAACCTTTTAGCCATTTTAGTTGCCGACTACTCAGAGTCTTGTTCTGAAAGGAGGCGGGCAGGGAGTTATGAAAATTTAGCAAATAAAAAAGTCCCGGACGCGACCGCCCGACCGAAGCCTGCGGTTCGGGGGCAAGCTGTCGGCCCCTGGCGGCCAAGGAACCGCGGCGATCCTGGGTCTCCGCCGCAGCCGCCAAACCAGGCGCGCACCAACCGGCGCTGCTGAGAAGTTGGAGAGCTCCCAGCTCGCCAACAAGATTCGGCGGTGGGCGCCCGGGAATCCCTTCCAGCGCCGCGATTAGGAAACTTTTGAAAAGTAAGGACCCTAGACAGACAAAAGACCCATCCCTTCCTTGAGCATAAGAAACAGCCCGCGCCACGCCAGCTGGAGACTGCTCGCACAAGGCCATCCTCCCTGCTTGTCCGGGACGCGCCCGGTGCCTTCCAGCTCCTACCAGAACTGGTCCAAGGGGGCGCGGAGCCAGACAGGCAGCTCTGCCGGGGTTGCGGCTCCAGACAGAAATGCCTCTGGCCCCCCTGGCCTGGGAGACAAGGGCTTGAATTCAACAGTCGAGGGGGCAAGGGCTGAACCACCAACTCCTGCTCAGACGCCCGGGACCTTCTCTTCCAAGCCCGCTCCGGTTTCTCCAAAGGACGCGCGGCACAGCCCATGCGCCCCCGGCACTCCACTCCACTCTTGTACGGTTCCCCCCCAAACTCTTCCCGGAAAGCCCCACAAAGCACAGACGGCGCCCTGAAACTCCCAGGGCACTCGCCAGCCACCCCCACCTCCGCCTCTCGAACCCTCCTTGTCGCGTTCTTCCCGCCCCGCACCGTTCTCCTCGCGTTTCTGGGGAGTCAGAAGCAAACCACGAGAAAATGCCTTCGCGAGGAGCCTCCCTACACCCGCCCAGTGACTGAAACAAAAGCGTAGGGAGGAGGGAGGTGGGAGAGGAGGCGGGAGGAAGGTTTAGAAAGAGGATGGGGACATTGGTAAGAAAGAGCTGGGGGGTGGGGGTCAGGGTGGAGAGCAGAGACGGGGGCCGGGACCCCGCTCCGGCGCCGCGCGGTGGGTCGCTTACATGCCCAGGTCGCTGTAGGTGTTGAAGAACTCCATCTGGTTGCACGCCTGGATCCAGCCCACCACCCAGGTCTCGTGGCGGGGGATGGGGGGCATGACCACGCGGGCTGAGGCTTTGAAGTAGGGGGTCTTGTAGCGCAGGACGATGGGCGAGGTCTCCTCGATGCGCGTAGGGCACTGGTCGATGGTGGCGCACACATCGTACACCACGATGTTCTCGCGCCGGATCCGCGCCTTGCAGGTGATGCTTTGGATACAGCCCATCCTGCCGCCCGGCGCCGGCGCGGCGCGGCGTGGGGCAGCGCGGGGGCCCGCGCGGGCAGCCGGGGGCGCCCGTCACGCCGGCATGGCTACGCGCCGCTCGCTCCCGGTCCGGCTCAGCTCGTGCCTAGGAGCGGGGAGCGGCTGCTGGGCATCCTCGGGGAAGCCCCCTCCTCTTGCCGCCGCACGGGGTCCCCGCTGCCCCGACGCCCGCCCACGCCCGCCCCCTCGCTCTGGCAGGGCGCACAGAGTGTGCGATCCTAGGAGGTGGCGGGTACCCTCGCCGGTTCCAGCGCCCGGGCGGAGGGCAGGGAGGGGAGCGGCGCTACGAGGAGTGGTGCCCACCCCGGGCCGGAGCCCCCCGCCCCTCGCCGGAGAGGAGGAGGCGGCGGCGGCGGCGGCGGCGGCGGCATGGAGCCGGGGGAGGGCGGCGGCGGCAGCGCCCGGTCTATCTGCCTCCGCGGCGGCAGCAGCAGCAGCAGCCGCCGCCGCCGCCGCCGCCGCATGAACCTCTGCACCGCGGCTGCCCCCCGCGTGCAGCGCACCCAGCGGCGGGCGAGCGGGCCGCCCGAGCTGCAGGCGGAGGCAGAGGCGGCAGCGGAGACCGGCGCTCCAGCCGGCTCCGCCCCGTAGCCAGACCGCGGCGACACTCCTCGGCCAGGCAGCTCCGGCCCTGGGGGGCGCCAGGGGGCTGTGGCCCGGGCTGGAGGGCCCCGCCGGCTGGGGCTGCCTGGAACGTGCTCCGCGGAGGAAACTGGCTGTACGCCATGAGTTTTGTCCCTCTCCGGCTGCCGTCCGCGTGGGGGGGGCAATGTGTAAGGGTGGGGGTGTTTAAAGGGCCGCTAGCGCCGAGGTGGGGCCCGGCACGTGGGGCCAGGGCGGGGCGGGGCACTGGTAGGTGGCGCCCGTGGGTCGGGGTGGGGTGCTGGGACGGCCGCGCTGTGGGGTGGGTGGGGCCCAGAAGGGCGCGGCGCTGTCCAGAGTCCGGTGGGAGCCCAGCAGCCCGGTAGCGGATCGGGGAGTTAGTCTTTGGGGCAGCGGCAGGATTAGGGGAGCAGCTTTAGCTGAGATTGGTCGTCATTTATAATCTAGTTTGTTAGATTAAATTTGGGCTTGAGCTCCCCTAGTATCCTGTCTTCAGGAAGGCTGAAGTGTGGGCTCCAGCGGTGTTACTAAGTGCAGTGGATATACCTCTTTCCCTGACTACGTTTGTTCTGGAAGCTCTTCTTTCCGTCACTGTGTATGTAGTAAGGGCACCTGAAGAATCTCACTGTACTCTAACACCGGGTCACCAAAATGCCAGTTTTGGCACGATGTTGGACATTGTGTACAGTGTAACCAGTGTCATATGTCTGATTTTGCAGTCTAATGTGCCAAACAGGAAAAACATTTAGCAGATGCTTTTACTGGGCATCTTCTTACATTTGTATTTTCAAAGACAAACGCTTCTTTTTAAGTATTTCTTCCATGATCGTTGAACATTTGCTGAATCTGGCGCCCAAGTGTGAAATGCTCTTGACTAACAGGCCACAGGAGGCTGCTAGAGTTAGTCTTTAGCTGGGACAGATGTGATGAGTAATTTAAAAATTTAAAAGCGCTCTTCATCTTCGTTTTAACTTTTTTAACACCTTGGTTCACTTTATAGTTAACAAAAAGACAGGGTTTTTTTTTCCCTTTTATGACATGCCTTTCTCATTTTATCATGCAGCCACAGACTTCGGTCACCGGTCCTTTCATTCAGCAAACACTGACTGCCTGGCAGGAACCTAGTGCTAGGTACTAGGGATTCAAAGTTGAACGAGAGCAAGCACATGGATCACTGGAGAAGATAAACCTGTTAATAGGTTGTTCCAGTAAACTGCAGCATGACACAACAGGACACGTGCTTTGATAGAAATTTGTATGCAGTGCCATGGATGTCCAGACAGCAGAGCCACTTAGAGATTACACATGGGCCTGCCGCGGCAGGAATATTTGAATTGGATCCCGAGGGACGGGCAGAGGCTCACTGAGTAGGGTGAAAGGGACCAGAGTCTGACAAATGCAAAATGCATAGAGATAAGCGAGAACTCAGCATTTTCTGAGGGAGAAACAGCTCACAGGCAAGGCATTTCTCAAAGTGTTATGTGCCATGGGCATCACAATCACAGTCCAAAAATCACTTGTTGATAGGACCATGTCTTAATCTTCAGAGGAAGCCGATGAAGGCAGGACTTGACTTTGAGAAAAACTACTCTATGTCAATCTAGAGGACAGAGCAGACAGGGTTTCAGGATATTGTGATGACAGATGATTCGGCCTTGAGCTGGAGCAGTGCGGTGGGGCTGGAGAGGCCTGGCTGCATTTGAGAGTCATTTAGGAGGTAAAATCTACTCACTTGGTAACTGATTAGATGTTGGGGAGAAGGTCTAGGAGGCCAACTCTGAGTTTTCCCGCTTCAGTGATTGAATACATGTGTTCAGAACAAGCAGACAGAAGTGGAAACATACTGGGGTTGTGGGTGAAGTCATGTTAAGTTTAAGGTGCTTGGAGGGTGTTTTAGGGAGGGGGTCAAAGTTTAGGTTTCTGGGGTTATTAGGTTCTAGGAAGTAGAGCAAAAGGAAAGCATTCAGTTGGAGGATTAGTTTACTTATCAGGCTGCAGCTTTGTGGATAAGTATCTTCTTTGTTTTCTGGAGGCACATGTTAAACCTTCATAGACAGTGAAGGGGAATGGTAGCCATCCCCCAATTATAGGAAAATCATGTAAGGGAGAATATGTCTTATTTTTCAGACTTAAAGTAAGACCTTGTTAGATCCAGTAGAGTGCCAATAAAATATAATGTTATTCACAGACTTGGACCCTTGACATTCTCAAAAGGTTCATCCATGACCTTGGTGATTCTCCAAAATCGTGAATGTCATCATGGCATATAATTTCCACCATAAAGTGCAGTAAAGTGTAACTGAAAAATGTAAGAAATCCTTTCAGACTCTTAATGGTTCTATAAATATGGGGACAAGGTAATTTCTGAAGCTATTTTAATAAATTTTGCCATTAAAATAAACGCTTTACTTCGTTACCTTGTATCTTTACCTTATTAACTCCATGTTTTTCATATTTTTTTCTGTAAAGAAAATGATTAATCACAGTATGAGAATTACCGTGCAGATGTCAAATGAGAAGAAAACAGCTAAGCTGTATTGGGACGCAAACGGCAGGTGTTGAGTATGGTCCATCCACTAGCTAAGTGGCTGGCAGGTACATTCTGCCTCCTAGCAGCCCATCCAAATTTGTGTCTCAGCAAATTACCTCATGACAGGGACCTTTCAGATCACTCACTAGAGACAATTATTCATGAATATTCAGTCTGCAAATACCAATGCATGTAGCTCAAATGAAGTCCCCCAGAAGTGCGACAGTTTCTCTGTGCTGCTTTTCTCTTTTTCTTTTCTTTTTTTTTTTTTTTTGAGACAGAATCTCACTCTGTTGCCTGGGGCGAGTGCCGTGGCGTCAGCCTAGCTCACAGCAACCTCAAACTCCTGGGCTCAAGCAATCCTACTGTCTCAGCCTCCCGAGTAGCTGGGACTACAGGCATGCGCCACCATGCCCGGCTAATTTTTTTTTTTTCTATATATATTTTTAGCTGTCCAGTTAATTTCTTTCTATTTTTGGTAGAGACGGGGTCTCGCTCTTGCTCAGGCTGGTCTCGAACTCCTGAGCTCAGGACAATCCGCCCGCCTCGGCCTCCCGGAGTGCTAGGATTACAGGCGTGAGCCACTTTTTTCAGTTTCTCTCTTTCCTCATAGTAAGTCTCCCCTGCCTCTGTTAACGCCTTCCATGCTGTTTCACAGTTGTTTGCTTACACTCGTCTTCTCCAATAGGCTGTTAACTCCTCAAGGGAATGTGCTGTCCTGCCCTAGGAGCTGCTTCATAAATGTTTGAATGACTAAAAATGTTCTTAAAAATCTGATAAAACATAATTTCCCATACCTGCCCTAGAAGCTCTGTCTCGTTACCTACAACAAGCGTATGTTTTCATGCCTACTCTTTCTGCACTGTACCTCTTTTTCCTCCCACTCTTTTTTTCCAATGTGCCTCCTCGATGTTAAGTGATGCCCTTTGTCTTTGAGCACTATACACAATCTCAAGGGTTATCAGTTCTAGGCACTAAGACATGGAAAAACTCCAATGGCAAGACCTTGACGACAATCATTCCTTGTGAATAACTTCATTGGAGTTTGTTCTCAGGAAACAGTACAAATGATCCTTTGTACTTCGAGCTTTTGATGTTCTTGGGCATGACAGAGCTCCTCAGTTCCCCGAGTTAGAGCCCTACAGCACACTCTCCAGGATGCTGGCCTCTGCGCCTTCTTTACAATCCCCTCCCTCAACTGCAGATGACCCTGCATTTGGTCCTTCCAGAAGCAGGGCGATCTCTGACTTTATTTTTCCTCTTGATTGACTCATTACTCAATTTGTCAAGTGAGCTTTTTAGAAATTCTGGGTCACAAGGGCCTATTTTCTAGTTGACCTTGGCAAGAAACAGAAACAGATTACCAAAAGTTGTTGAGGAATTGCCTCTGGACCTGTTAAAAACAGAGATGGATTTCTAGCTAACTTAGAAGGCCCAAAGATAGACAAGAAGTTAAATGAATCCTTAGGTCCAAGAGTACAGGGTTAAGGAAACAACTCCTTTTTGGTTGTGAACCACTACCGCTACATAGCCAAACAACTACCTACAAACAACTACGTAGCTACAACTACCGCTTCATAGCCAAAGTTACTAATTTCTCCTCTAGGACAGGCTGAGAAGCTCAACGTGGAGTGGACCATGGCAATAGACCCAGGTGCTTTGTGGAGGTCATTCAGTCCAAGATGTGGCAGCCACTATGCTTTAAGTAGCTAATATTTACCACGCTTTTCCCACTAGCCTTGCATTATATTAGGCTGTGGAAATTGGGAAGAAGGATGTCCTGGTTCCTCAGCTGTTGTGCTGAAGGTCCTCTGGGCCTGTCTCTGCCACATTCAAAGTCTGTTTCTTCATCCTTCTCTGCAGGATTTGATACTCTTTTCTTCTTTTAATCCTGTGATTCTACAAATTCTGATTCTCCTCTTTGCTTCTCCAACTCCTCTTACTTTCTGATCTCCCAGGGTAGTATTTCCTGAGGGTCTCTCCTCTCCTACCTGAACTCCCTCTGGGTTTTTACCCATGTTTTAACTCTTATTTTTCATGGAGATCTTCTAAGGTTGTCCTGCCAGCCCAGCAGACTGAAGTCAAAGCCAGCACACCCATTTATCTGCTAGGTGTTTTCATTTGGATGTACCACCACCTCTTCCATCGCAGTGAGTTGATACCTCTCTTCCTGCAAGCCAGTGTCTTCTCCCAACTACTGGGTTTCTGGCTGAAGGCCAGTTTTAATGGTCAGAACCATCTTGGGCTCCCTCCTCTCCATCTTTGCCACTTTATCTAACATATCAAGTCAGAGCATATTCTGATCATGTTTTCTTATGGTTATCAAATTCATCACAAATCCCTCAGGTTGATATTGAAGTGCTCCATGATGGGATCCCAACCAGTTGGCCTTTTGAGCCTTTTTTCCCCGTCTTCTTCCTGCCCACCTGGGCCTCGGGCCAAGCAGATGACTCACCAGTCCCTCAGCTGGCCTCCGTCCTTTCCCGCTCTGTGATGGCTATGCCTTGTCTTCTGGTTACATGTTCAATCCCCACTCTGTTCCATGACAATTATAATAATAATCATGTGTGTCTCATTTATTCCTCACACAAGTATGTGAGGAAATGTCATCATCTTTTTTTTTTTTACAGATAAGGGTACAGTGGCAAAGAGTAAGAAATGTTCCCAAGGTCAGCTCCAATAAGTGGCTGGGCCAGGATTCAAACCTCTGTCTGAGCACACACAAATACCCTCTGGCTCCCATGAGAAAGTCTGTGAGCACTTCCACTGTAAATGATCTTTGCCACCCCTAAACTGGTCAGAATATATGGTGGGCACTGAGTAAGGGACACGTGAATGAACAAAATAACAGGATTTCCTAATAGATCTTTATGTAGAAAGATCAAAGTGGAAAGAAGAATCAAGGATAAATCCAAGATTTCTAGGCTAATAGCTTAAAGAATGACAACACTGTTGTCCACGTGAATCACATGAGGAGAGTTCGGTGGGTTGGGGGCTGCAGTGATCTTGCTCTTAGGATATCTACATTTTCAAGTGAAAGCGTAGCAAAGTCACCAATGAACACATCTTGTTTGAGTTGTCATTTTAGGAATTATAGCTTAGTGCAATCCTTCCTTCTCCCCTTTCTCCCTCCTCTACTTTCTTTC
>RJWJ010014641.1:0-37498 GCA_004363605.1 Indri indri | reverse complement strand
CTATCAAAAAGTGGGCAAAGGACATGAACAGAAACTTTTCAAAAGAAGACAGAATAATGGCCAAAAAACATATGAAAAAATGCTCAACATCTCTAATCATCAGAGAAATGCAAATCAAAACCACAATGAGATATCACCTATCTCCAGTGAGACTGGCCTTTATCAAAAAGTCCCAAAACAATAAATGTTGGCATGGATGTGGAGAGATAGGAACACTGATACACTGCTGGTGGGACTGCAAACTAATGCAACCTCTGTGGAAAGCAATATGGAGATACCTTAAAGAGATACAAGTAGAACTACCATTTGATCCAGTAATCCCATTACTGGGCATCTACCCAAAAGAACAAGAGTCGCTCTATGAAAAAGACACCTGCACCCGAATGTTCATAGCAGCACAATTCACAATTGCAAAGATGTGTAAACAACCCAAATGTCCATCAATACATGAGTGGATTAATAAACTGGTATATGTATACCATGGAGTACTATTCAGCTTTAAGAAACAATGGTGACATAGCACCTCTTGTATTTTCCTGGAAAGTGCTGGAACGTATTCTACTAAGTGAGGTATCCCAAGAATGGAAAAACAAGCACCACATGTACTCACCATCAAAGTGGTATTAGCTGATCAACACTTAAGTGCACATATAAGAATAACATTTATTGGATGTTGGGCAGGGGGAGGGGGGAGGAGGGGACGGGCATATGCACAAACAATGAGTGCGATGTGCACCTCCCGGGGAACGGACACACTTGAAGCTCGGGCTTGGGGGGAGGGGGGACAAGGGCATCACATGTAACCTAATCATCTGTACCCCCATAATATACTGCAATAAAAAAAAAAAAGAAAAGAAAATAATGGATTTGCATAAATGAATGAACAATGGAAAAGTTTACTACATGGAAAAATACAGAAGATTTTTTATATAAATCTCTTTAAAAATAATAAATGTTTAAACAAAAATAATAATAAGGTGGTGTGAGATTTATAACATATATGAGAATTAAAAGTTCGAAAACAATTACCTAAAGGCTAGGGAGGGAAAAATGGAAGATTCTTATCTCGTATGTGATGTGGTATAATATTATTTGCAGAGAGATGGTGGTAAGTTAAAGATATATACTGCAAATTGCTAATATAACCACTAAACAGCCTATAAGACAACAAAGAATATAAAATAGAATAACAGAAATACTCAACCCCAAAGAAAGTAGGAAAAGAGCACAGAGGAAGAAAAAACAGATGGGATAATTAGAAAACAAATAGGAAGATGGCAGATTTAAACCAAATCACACCAACAACCATATTAAATGTAAATACTCCAATTAAAAAGTAGAGATTATTGGATTGGATAAAAGAGAAAGATCCTATTAAAGAAATGGAATCAATAATTGATAATCTTCCAAAAAAAGAAAGCACCAGTTTCAGACGTTTCATTGGTTAATTCTACAAGGAAAAATGATGCCAATTCTCTAAATCCCTTCCAATAGAAGCACAAAGAACACTTCTTAACTCATTCTATGGAGCCAGTATTTCCCTAATACCAAAACCAGATAAAGATATTACAAGAAAGGAAAACCATAGACCAATATCTCTTAGGAACACACATGCAAAAATTCTCAAGATATTAGAAATATCAAATCCAAAAATGTGTTAGGAAACCATATACCATGACCAAGAAGAATTTATTCCAGTAGGGAAGGGTGGTTCAACATTTGAAAATCAATTAAAATAATCCACCACCATCAATAGACTCAGGAAGAAAAATCATATGATCATATGAACTGATACAGAAAAAGTATTTAACAAAATCTAACACCCACTGAAAACTTTTTTTCGATAAAAACTCAACAAACTAGGAATAGAGGAGAACTTCCTCAACTTAGTTAAGAACATCTAAAGACGACATACTGCTAAACATCATACTTAAAGGTGAGAAACTAGATACTTTTCCTCTGAGATTGGGAACAAAGCAAGGATATTCTCTCTCATCACTCTTATTCAATATTGGACTGGAAGTCCTAGCTGGTGGAATAACACAAGGAAATAAAAGTAAATAGTTTGGGAAGAAGAAAATAAAACTGTCTATGTTTAGAGATAACAAAATTGTCTATATATATTATTCTACTACGTATATATGACATGACTGTCTACGTTGTGGATTTGTAGAATCAACAAACAAATAAACACAGAACATCCCTGGAACTAATAAGCAATTATATTAAGTTTGCAGAACACAAGGCTAATATAAAAAAGTCAGTTGTGTTCCTTTATACTAGCAATGAACTGGAATTTGAAGTGAAAAACAATACTACCAATACAAAAAATGGAAATGCTTATATATAAATCTAACAAAATATGATCAAAATGTATATGCTACACATTATAAAACTGATGAAAGAAATCAAAGGCCAAAATAAATGAGATACTGCATGTTCACGCACTGGAAGACTCAGTATTACTGATATGTTAATTCTTCCCAATTTGACCTATAGATTAAGTGCAATCCTAATCAAAATCCAAGCAAATTAGTTTGTGAATATCAACAAACTGATTCTAAAGTTTATATCGAAAGGCAAAATAATAAGAATAGCCAACACAATACTGAATAAGAATAAAGTTGGAAGACTGACATTACCCAACCTCAAGACTAAATAAAGCTACAGTGATTAAGACAATGTGGTATTGGTGGAAGAACAGACACACAAATCAGTGGAACAAAATAGGGAGCCTGGAAACAGACCCATACAAATATAGTCAACTGATATATGACAAAGGAGAATAGGCAATTCAACAGAGAAAGAACAGTCTTGTCAATGAATGATGTTGGAATATTTGTATGCAAAAAACTGAATCTAGATGCAACCTTTCACAACAATCAACTCAAAATAGATCAAGAAAATGATCCTAATATGTAAGACTTACCTAAATGTAAAACACAAAACTATAAAATTCCAGAAGATAACATAAGAGAAAATCTAGGTGACCTTGGGTTTGGCAATAAATTTTTAGATATGAAACCAAAAGCAAAATCCATGAAAAAAAAATTGATAAGTTAGACTGCATTAAAATTAAGAACATCTACTCTGTAAAAAAATACTATTAAGAGAATGAGAAAGACAAGCCACAGACTGGGAGAAAATATTTATAAAAAACACATACCTGATAAAAGACTTGTATCCAAAATGTACAAAGAACTCTTGAATCTCAACAATAAGAAAACAACTCAATTAAAAAATGGGCAAAAAAATCTGAACAGACACCTCAAAGAAGATATACAGACAGCAACAAGTATAAGAAAAATGCTCAGCCTGGGTAACACAATGAGACCCCATCTCCACCAAAAAATTTTTAAAAATCAGCTGGGTGTGGTGGCGCATGCCTGTAGTCCTAGCCACCTGGGAGGCTGAGGTAGGAGGAGGATTGCTTGAGCCCAGGAGTTTGAGGTTACAGTAAGCTATGATCCCAACTTTGCACTCCAGCCTGAGCAACAGAGTGAGACCTTGTGTCAAAAGACAAAAAAAAAAAAGAAAAGATGGTCAACATCATCTATCATAAGAAACTACAAATTAAAAACACAATTGGATACTCATACACACCCATTAGAATGTATAAAAAACTGACAATGCCTAATGCTGGTGAGGATGGACAACAGGAACTCTTGTCGTGGTCAGCAGGAATAAAAAATGGTATAGCTACTTTGGAAGAAAGTTTGGCAGTTTCGTACAAAGCTAGACTTAGTCTTGCTATACAATCTAGCAATTGTACTAAGTAATTACTCAATTGAGTTGAAAACATTTGTCTACACAAAAACCTGAACATGAATGTGTATAGCAGCTTTATGTGTAATTGTCAAAAACCAGAAGCAATTAAGATGTCCTTCAATAGACAAATGAATGGATAAACATACTTTGGCACATCTATACAATAGAATATCATTCAGTAATATAAATAAATAAGCTATCAACCTATAAAAAGGCAGGAACCTTGAATACATACTGCTAAGAAGCCAACCTGAAAAGGCTGTATATTGTATGATTCCAGTCACATGGCATTTTGGAAAAAAGGCAAAACTATACACACAGTAAGACAATCAGTGCTTGCCAGTGGGAAGAGGAGAAGATGAGGGATAAATGGGTGAGGCACCAATACTTTAAGGGCAATAAATCTGCTCTGTATGATACTGTAATGGTGAGTACATGACATCATGCATTTGTCAAAACCTATAGAACTTTACAACATAGTGAGGTAAGCAATTTTTTTAAGGCCTTGATTTGTTACCACTAAAAGCAAATTTTATTTATTTCTTTATTTCTTTTTTTTTTAATGGGGGGCTGTAACACTTGGGGGCTGGGCCTGCCCTGTCCTCTCTCCCCCAGAGACAGAGAGGGAGAAGGAAAGGATGGGAACCCCCGAGCCACCTTCCCCACTGGGCCTTCCTAAAAGCAAATTTTAAACAAATCACTTATGAGGTCAGGGGATCCCCAGGGAAGAATGCTGAATATGACAAGAGAATCTAACTGAATTACAAATGCATTAAAGAATTTCATTAATTTCATTAAAGGAGGTAGAGGGAAAAGTGCTGATCTAAGAAAGTCTAGGACTAAATGGAGCCTATAAGACCAAATGCAAAAGAACTACACATAAATATGGAACCCAAGTCAATAAAGTTGTTTCTCACAACAGTATGGGTTAATAATTCTGACACTGCTATACATGCATACTGGAATTGAATAATTTAAGTATAAGAATGGCAAATGGTGGGACCCAGGTTTCTCACTGTTGGAGTAGAAATTTACAGACGAGCAAAGGGAAGAAGCTAAAATGATCCATGTGATAATGGATTAGAGTCAGAGACAGCAGGAAGAACTCATGTTTAATATAAACACAGATGGTTTACATATAAAAATATTTATAGATATGTATATATTCACAGGTTAGTATACAAACTGTACTGTATTTCTTTCATCAGTGAGATTACGAGGGACTAGAAATAGGATATCCCATGGAAACAAGTATACCTAGCACCCAGATCTTGGTTTCTAATACTATTTTCCAATAAAAGCATCCAGGCTCCTTGGAGAAATATGTGATTCTAGGATTCGGGAAAGAAAGATGGGCCTGGAGCATTTTATAGTGCCAGAAAGTAAGGAAGTGATAAAATAATAATTAACGAAAACCAAACATACCACACTGGGGGCAGGGTATATCAAAGGAGAAGAGAAGCCAACTGAAAGATCTCCAATAGCCAAAGTTGGAACAATTTTAGCAAAAAAATCAAGTATTAATGGATTATAATCCAAACTAGAAAATAACTATCTATTAGTCCATGCTGATATAAATGACTGAATACATTAATAAATGGGGAAGAAGATCAGTGAGGATCTTCTTGAATGGTACTACCAACCAACTTGACCTGATTGACACTTACAGAACACTACCGTGCCAGGTACGGTGGCTTGGGCCAGTAATCCTAGAACTTTGGGAGGCTGAGGCAGGAGTTTGAGACCAGCCTGGGCAATAGCGAGACAAAAAGTAAAAAAAAATTAGCCAGGTGTGGTGGCACATGCCTATAGTCCCAGCTACTCAGGAGGCTGAGGCAGGAGGATCACTTGAGCCTGGGAGTTTGAGGTTGCAGTGAGCTATGATGACACCACTGCACTCCAGCCTGGCCAACAGGGAGAGACTCTGTCTCAAAAAGAAAAGAAAAGAGCAGAAAACTACTGAAAAATTGTAGAACAAACATTCTTTTCAAGTGGATGTGGAATATTTACTAAGAAAGATCATGTTCTAGGCCATAAAACAAAACTCGACAAATTTAAAAAGGATTCAAGCCATATAAAATATGTTTTCTGACCACAGTGAAATTGAATTAGGAATCAATAACAGAAAGATCTCTGGAAAATCCCCACATATTTGGAAACTAAACAACACACTTTAGAATAATTTCTGGGTTGAAGAAGAAATCAAAAGGAAAATTAGAAAAGTATGATAAAAATGAAAACTATAATATGTCAGATTACTAAAACAGTTCTTTTTTTCCCTAAAATAAAAAGTTTATTTAAAAAGAGACAATAACCAAGGAAACAACAACAAAACAAACTTTGTGCATTAAAAAACAAACAGAACCCAAAAAACTATGTAAAAAGAAAATAAAAATCTCAGGGCCACCCCAACTCTTTATGCAAAAGGGAAGGTAAGCCTGGCACCCGTGAAGGACTGGTTCCACAGATCATTCACTAAGGACATTCCTTGCTGGCCTCCCCTAAGCAAGGACATGCAAATTGTAACTTTGGGTCTGCAGGTTATGTCCAGCTCCTAAAACTAAAGTCTGTTTGATTCCACACTAATAATGAATTACAAGTTTATCACAAGCAGCAGAACAGAGACAAGATAGGATCAGACATTCTTCCGCCTACCCAGGAACACCTACATAATTGACACTTCCTTCATTCCCTTTTTCTCTTCTTTCGTTTTTTTTAATTTCAAAAAATTTAGAGGGTACAAATGTTTTTTATTACATGGATGAACTGTATCATGCTGAAGTCAGAGCTTTTCATTGTACCCGTCACCAGAATAGTGTACACTGTACTGGTAGGCAGAATTTTATCCCTCACCTCCCTCCTACCCTGCCCCTTCTTAGTTTTCAATGTCCATTACACCACTTTATGATCATATATATCCCTCGTTTATCTCCTACTTACAAGTGAAAACATATGGTATTTGTTTTTCTTGAGATATTTCACTCAGGATAATGGTCTGTAGTTCCACCCAAGTTGCTGCAAAAGACGTTATTTCACTTTTTATGGCTGAGTAGTACTCCATGGTGTGTGTGTGTGTGTGTGTGTGTGTGTGTGTGTGTGTGTATACATACCACATTTTCTTTATCCACTCATCCATGGATTGAAGCAGTTTTCAGAGGAGAAATTATATCACTACATATCTATATTAGAAAAGAAAGACTCAATTCAATGACCTTAGTTTCTATCTTAAGAAATTAGAAAAAAAGCAAATGAAACCCAGAAAAAGGAAATCATAAAGCTCAAAGAAGAAATCAAGTAATAAGAAACCACCAGAAATAGAGAAAATTAAGAAAACCATGCACAGAGATCAATAAAATTAAAACCCCAGACAGACTCATCAGGAAAAAAAAAAGAGAAGACACAAATTACCAAAATCAGGAATGAGAAAGGTGACATCCCTATGGATTCTACAGATATCAGAAAAATGACAAGGCAGTATTTTGAACAACTATATGTTAATTAATTTGACAACTCAGATGAGACTGAAAAATTCCTTGAAAGATATAAACTACCAAAGCTAACTCAGAAAGAAATAGATAACCTAAACAAGTCCTATATCAATTAAAGAAATTAAATTTATAATTTAAAACCTTACCACAAAGAAAACTCCAGGTTCAGATGGTTTCACTGGAGAATTCTCCAGACATTCAAGGAAGAAATAATAACAATTTTACACAAATTCTTCCAGAAAATTGAACAAGAAGGAATACTTTCCAACTCATACTATGAGATCTGTATTACCCTGACACCAAACCAGACTAAAACATTATAGGAAAACTATAGACCAATATCCCTTACAAATACAGATGCATACATTCTTAAAATTTCAGCAAACCAAATACAAAAATACATAAAAAGGCTAATACATCATGACCAAGTAGCATTTACCTCAGGAATTCAGGTTGGTTTAAAATCTGAAAATCAATCAATATAGCTCACTACTTAATAGGCTAATAAAGAAAAAAACCTATCATCTCACCAGATGCAGAAAAAGCATTTGACAAAAATCCAGCAACGATTTTTGATAAAAACTTTCAGCACTCTAGGAATAGGACACATTCTTAAGTTGATAAAGGGTATCTATGACAAACCTATAGCTAACATTACAGTAACAGTAAAGACAAAATGTTCTAAGATCAGGAACAAGAAAAGGATGTCTGTGCTCACCACCATTTCATTCAAAATTATACTGGAGGGTCCAGTCCAGTGGAATAAGGCAAGTTGTCTTGATTTACGGACAACATGAATATTTATGAAGAAAATCCAATAAAACTTTAACAAAGCTACTAGAATAGGTGAGTTAGCAAAAGGCTGCACGATGTAAGATCAACATATGAGCAAAAATCAATTACATTTATATTAATAGCAATAATCAGAAATTAAAAATAATACCATTTACAGTTGCATAAAAATGGGGTACTCAGTGACAAATCTCACAAGGATGTACAAGAACTACACAAAACACTGACGAGAGAAATTAAAGATGACCTAAATAAATGGAGAAATAAACCATATTCATGGCTTAGAAGACTCAATATTGATAAGAAGTCAATTGTCTCCTAATCTACAGATTCAGCACAATCCCCATCAAAATCCCAGCTGCCTTTTTGATAATCTGATTTTAAAATTTATATGGAAATCCAAAGGACAAAAAGCCAGACAAAAAACAAAGTACATACTTTGTAATTCCATTTAGATAAAATTCTACCAAATTCAAAGTAATCTATAAGCAGTAAAAAGCAGACCAGTGGTTGTCTGGAGATGGAAGGAGTTACAAAATGATATGAGGAAACTTTAGGAGATTATAGGTATATTTGCTATTTTGATTGTGGTGATTTTTTCACGGATGTATACACATATGTCAAAAGTTATCAAACTGTATACTTTGAATATTGTATGCCCATTATATCTCAATGAAATCTGTCTTAAAATAATTCTAAATAATATAAGTAAAACAAATATTTTAAATATTTTGTTTTAGTCATGGTACAAAAGTTTTTACTCTTTTTTGAGAGTCAAATGTAACTGAAGAGGGCTCATATTTTTAGAAATCGTAGGTCTGAATCCCTTTCTGGTTTTGTTTTTAAATTTAGATTTTTGACTTGGTTTTATTACAGACAAAAAATAAATCTCGCAAAGACATGTAGCTCCCAATGGAAGAAGTGTATTCATGGCTCTATTTATTAAATAATGATACTCGTTTTTCAATTCCCTCCAAAGGATCATAAATTTCTATGTTCTGTGATATCAGCAGTTTTTCTTAGAAACCAAGAGAGAGGTATTATAACTTTTTTTTTTTTTTTTTTTAAGACAGACTCTCGCTCTGTTGCCGGGGCTAGAGTGAGTGCCGTGGCGTCAGCCTAGTTCACAGCAACCTCAAACTCCTGGGCTTAAGTGATCCTTCTGCCTCATCCTCCCGAGTAGCTGGGACTACAGGCATGCGCCACCATGCCCGGCTAATTTTTTCTATATATATATATTTTTAGTTGTCCAGATCATTTCTTTCTATTTTTTAGTAGAGACGGGGTCTCGCTCTTGCTCAGCCTGGTCTTGAACTCCTGACCTTGAGCGATCCACCCGCCTCGGCCTCCCAGAGTGCTAGGATTACAGGCGTGAGCGCCCGGCCTATAGTTTTATATTTTTAACATACAGGTTCAAAATTGATTGAGCCTTTCATTTGGAAGATTAGAAACATTATTCCCAATGTTAAGTGGTAAATTTATCAGTTTTTAAAGGTGGCATAATTTTTGTCAACAAAAATCACATATAGATGAGAACATTTCCAAACATCCATTTTGAAAATGCTTTCTCCATAGCACAAATTCCTCTCAAAATGTAGCCTCTTTTTCACTCAATGTTAAAATATCACACTCATCCTTAAAAGATGGACTGTAAGTATTAATGTTTACGCCAGCCCCCAAATATCTCCTGGGCAGCATACTACTAAAAACCACTTGTTAGCACAGCAAAGGTGAGAAAATTTGAAATACTTAACATTTTATAAAAGAAAAATGCATCACGTTATTTAGTTTGGCCATTCTTTTAAGTAATTTGCCATAAGACACCCAATAAATTTCCTTCTTGTACAACACATTATCAAAGGTCCCTCTACACCTATATTGTAAAAATTCAATACTGCAGAGTATGTGGCAATATGCTGAAGGGTATGAATAACAGAGGGTATATCGTGGAATTCTATTCTTTGTTCATGATACATCACGTACAACTTACGACACAGTATGACATGTGGAGCTAATGAGGGTACCATTGTCAATCCATATCTTAAGTACTGGTAAAATCTAATTCTCATTTTTTATGATAAAAAAATGAGAAGAAGTATTAATATATTCCCCCTACATTGAAATAGATCACTTTCAGGGATGCTCTTTGGAAAATGTTGCTATTGAAAAGTTCTAAGTAATAGGATGACAGGCACAAACTAATGTATTAGAAAAAGTGTCCAGCTCCAAAATTTTGAACGGATTGAGAGAGAAAAGGAGTTTGGGAGTTTCTTCAATAAGCCAAATGAAAAGTGATTAGGACCTCCATAAGGTCATGACAGTAAAATCAGAATGTGTTCATCCAGAGTTAGTTTAAACAGCTTCTATATGAAAGACTTTTTCTGAGTCTTAAATTGAATCCTTGATGATATCTACCAGAACTAAAGGCATCATAAATATTTATTCCAGTATAAATAATAAGTACTGTAAGTAGTATATATATTAATTTATCAATTAATAATTGATTTCTAAGCTCATACATTTGTTTATTAGAATTTTTTAGAGCTGATTCACAATTCAACATTTTATATACCAAATATGGTCAATGTCGGAGAAAAGAAATGACTTTCAAGTTATGGAGTTGTTGCCAGGACATCCCAAAAAACAGACCACTGTGTGTGATGAAAATCTCTGGCAAAAAGCATCTGCAGTGCAAGGGGAAATAATGATGGATTCCCACCAACTGGAAGCTTACGATGTAATAAACAAGCATTCCTTCCAATCGGCCAGGCTCCAATAGACTTTTATTCTGACACTACCTCAAACTGGGTGTACTGCAATTCAACTCTGACACCACCCACATGGAGTTAGCACAGACCCTGCAGGTTAAGAACAAAGTTCTCAACAAGGCTGCCTCATTTCCAACACCAGCCGTGAGGCTTAGGGGAGAAGGTCCCTGAGACCACCTGCACTTCTGACTGACTAGACATAAATTCAGGAGTTCCCATGGCCTCAGGTTCAATTATTCACCAGAACGACTCGCATAACTCAGGAACACACTATACTTATTATTGCGGTTTTATTATAAAGGGTACACACAGTGAGAGTGAGGTTTGGGAGAGAAAGCAGAGCTCCTGTGCCCTCTCCTTGTGGAATCAGGGAGTGTCACCTCTTGACACATAAATATGTTCACCAACCAGGAAACTCTACTGAGCTTAGGTTGTCCAGAGTTTTTATTTTTATTTTATGACATAGGCATGACTGATTAAATGACTGGCTAAACAACTGAACTCATCTCCCAACCCCTATCCTTCTCTCCGAGAACAGGCTGGCCCAAGGTTCCAACCCTCTAGTAATGTGGTTGGTCTTTTTAGTGACCAGTACCCATCTTGACACTATCTAGGGGCTCACCATGAGTCACCTCATTACACGACTCTACGGCCTCAGGAAATTCCAGGGTTTTTACAGGCTCTGTGCCTGGAACTTGGATGCTAAGGCCTAAAAAAGCACAATCTTTATTGTGTTTTTATTTCTCCAATATTCGCTTCACCATAAAAAGGCCAAAATTATTACCACTTTTAAGTCTGTGGCAGAATACAATTAATAATTTGAATTGGTCTTATTTTGGAGGAGGGAAGGTTAAGACATTAGAATACTTATATTTTGAAGAAAATATTTAAACTATTTTTTTGCTTTGTTTAGAGGTAGGGTCTTGCTCTGTCGCCCAGGCTGGAGTGCAGTGATGCGATCATAGCTCACTGCAGCTTCCAACTCCTGGGCTCAATTGATCCTGATCCTCAGCCTCAGCCTCAGCCTCAGCCTCCCAAGTAGCTGCGATTACAGGCACGTACCACCAACACAGGCCTAAACTGATTCTTATTAATGACTTACATTCACAATGCTAGCCTCAGAAAAATCACATCATTGAGAAGACTCCTTCCTCAAAGATAGTGAAAAATGGCTCAACAGGACAAAAAATCTGACAGGAAATCCAGCAGCCCAACAAGCTTTTTTTCTACTTTGTCAAGCAATTTAGCAGTTGCAGGATATAGTTCAAAGGCAAGTAATTATCCATTCCGGAGACATAAGTTATAATGAATCAACAAACTACATAAAACTGGGAGCAGCCAGTTGACCTTGAACCAGCTGCTTCATTTACACAATCACAAAGGAATATAACTATATAGCAAGCACCTGTGTGAACACCCTCCAGATCAACAATGCCATCTTCCGAAAGCCCTCTACATGATCCTTCCAATTAAAATCCCTCCCTTTCCCCCAAGTAAGGTCAACATCATCCTAACTTTTATGACAATCATTTCCTTTTAGCTTTACCAACTAAATATGCATCTCTAAACACTCGAGTTTAGTTTTTTTCTCTCATACAATTTAAAAAAGTGAGATGTAATTCATACATAAAATTCACCCTTTTAAAATGTATAGTTTAGTGGATTTTAGTATATTTACAAAGTTGTGCCACTATAATCCCTATATAATTCCAGAACATTTTTATCACCCAAAAAAGAAACTCTGTGCTTGTTACAAGCAGTCACTTCTCATTCTCCTCTACCCAAACCTCCGGCAACCACCAATATACTTTGTGTCTCTATGGAGTTGCCTATTTTGGACATTTCATGGAAATGGAATTATTCACTATGTGGCCTTTTGTGTTCCAGTTAGTCTGTTTTTGAACTTTACATGAGAAAATGCCAAATTGTTTTTGCAAAATAGTTTTATTAATTTATATTCCCATCGGCAGTGCTTAAGGGTTACCATCATTTCATACACTTCCCTACACTTGGTTTTGTCTCTCTTTAAGCCATTATTGGTGGTCATATATGGTATCTCTTTGTGATTTTATTTTGCATTTCCATAATTACTAATGAGCTTAAAGTATCTTTCCATGCATTTTTTTTGCCATTTAGATTTCTTCTTTGTGAACTGCCTATTCAAGTTTCTTAGCCATTTTTAAATCATACTATCTTTTTATTTTAATATATCTTTTTATTTTATTTTATTTTAATAATCCTTCAATATTTTGAATCCAAGCCCTTTGTCAGTTTTATGTGTCACATTTCTCTTCCCCTGGCCAGGCGTGGTGGCTCACACCTGTAATTCAAGCATTCTGGGAGGCCAAGGCAGGAGGATACCTTGAGGTCAGGAGTTCAAGACCAGCCGGAAAGAGAGTGAGACCCCCATCTCTACTAAAAATAGAAAAAATTAGCTGGGAGTGGTGGCATAGGTGTATAGTCCCAGCTCCTCAGGAGGCTGAGGCAGGAGGATCACTTGAGCCCAGGAATTTGAGGTTGCAGTGAGCTGGGCTAACACCACCACACTCTAGCCCGGGCAACAGAGCAAGACTCTGTCTCAGAAAAAATAAATAAATAAATAAATCCTCTTCTCCCACTTTATGGCTTGTCTTTTCCCTCTTTTCATGGTGTTTTTTGATAACTAGAAATTCTTAATTTTAATGTTGTCAAATTTACTAATCTTATCCTTTATGTCCTTTGTTTTAAAAAAAATTCCCTATCTTAAGGACAAGAAGACATTCTCCTGTGTACCTTCTACAAGTTTTACTATTTTATCTTTTACATTTAAATCTACCATTCATCTGGAATTGATGTTTGTGAAGCGTCAAGCTTTTCAATTTCTCCATAGGGACATCTAATTGTTCCAGTACCACTTAATGAAAACAACATTTTTGCTTAGAGCTCTACAGTGCCACCTTTATCACAAATCAAGTGCCCTAATCTGTGAGGATTTGTTTCTGGGCTCTTCATCCTTCCCTAAATTTATTCTTCCTATCAGTATTTATTCCTTATTAATCACTCACATAGGAAATCGGAAGATAATCGATCCACACTCTACTGATTTAGCCACCTACGTTTTTCTCATATTCATTTATTTTCCCCATTTCGAACACTGCTCTAACATCTTTTTTTTTTTGAGACAGGGGCTCACTCTGTTGCCCAGGCTAGAGTGCAGTGGTGTCATCATAGCTCACTGCAGGCTCAAACTTCTGGGTTCAAGTGATCCTCCTGCCTCAGCCTCCCAAAGTGCTAGGATTACAGGCGTGAGCCACCTCGCCCGGCTTCCCCAACATCTTGACAGTGGTAATGGCCTCTTAACTGGCCTTCCAACTGCCAGCACTGCCCTCATTTAATAACCTTTATTTTAATATTTCTAATCATACAATTCAAGAATTATATTCTCATGGCAAAAAAAAAGGAGCAAGTTGAAATAAGTGAAAGCTCTTCTTTTGCTTTTGTTGGTCAGTGGAAAACACTGTTAGAATAATGTGGTTTTTATTTTTCCAGACTTTTCCTTGCATTCTTATTAAATCTATTTTCTGCACTCCTTCAAGAATCAAATTTGACCATGTCAACCTTCACTTTCCCGTTTCGAACCTTAAACATCTACTTTTTAGATTAAGAAATAACCTTTGGAAAATCTGATAAACACTCTCCACAAGAAAATGAACATAGGTATATATATTAAATAGGGAATATAATTTTAGGAGTTTTATGGAGCTCCTAAAACTATCCATGGTCCTCAGATCTTAGGTACAAAGAAATTCACACCATGGGACACTAATACCTCAACCCTTCAGCACTGCATATAGCCCTCTATGACCTTCTGCCTACCCATCCACTTCCAATTAGCACTTTATAATCTAGAATACAGATTATAATGGTCTGTACTTTTCATGTTCTAAACATACCATCCTATTTGACACTTACAGAACTTTTCCTTTGCTTGGAATGAGCTTTCTATCATCATTCAATGAGCTAACTCCGAAAAGAACATCTTGCTTAAATGACTAGCTTGGGCTGCTCAACCTGAACTTTCGTACTCCCGAGCACCCTGGACGTCCATTTAGCACAGCCCTTAACATATCAGTTGAAACATGACTGTCCCCTGTGGACACGGTGATAGCTGCTTCTTTCACACACTCCTGTGGCACTGGACCTAGAGGTGGAGTAAACATCCTGTTGGCTCCTCGTTCCCTCTTCTAGGCATTCTCCATCTCCTTTCTCCATAAAAACACCCAGATCTGAGGTCATGTCATCAGACTGTATCGACCAATGCCCCTCCTTGCTGAAGTCACATACACACCTTTGGGACACTCCCTTCACTCATAAAAGATTCTTCTTCCTGCATCACTGACATTCTCTCTTTTTTTAAAATTCTAAATTATAGTTTTATTTGTATTTAAAAATACATTTGGAAATTCTGCATATGCCCATGATCACATGATCAAGCTTATTTTCAATGCACATTACGTAAATTTTGATGACATGGTTTGTTCTGACAAGTCGTTTTTCAAGCTGAACATCAAAATTGGGAAAGTCCTGTAGATTTCCATGGACCTGCTGCTGCTGACATATACTGCTTCCTTGCTAATGTTGATGGATGACTTTCATCAGCCTTTTATCACCTGAACAGTTAAGACCGTAATGACAATAACTGTAAGCTGATGTAGCTGTGGTGAAAGCTGTAAAACACCACAGCACTGAAGATAAATGCTACTGACATTCTCTGTATCATGACTTCTGTCAGGATTGATTATAATATTCTCACAGATGATCTTTCCAATATACTAACCTCTATTACAAGTTTCTAGAGAAAGCCACACAAAAACCTGACTAGACTCACTTTATGTTTATGATTACGAACTTTAGCTCTTCATAGGGCCAGAAATCAGACAACATTTCTGAAGTGCATTCTTTCTCCCATCTTTTTTTTTTGTGAGACAGACTCTTGCTCTGTTGCCCTGGGTAGAGTGCAGCAGTGTCAGCCTAGCTCACAGCAACCTCAAACTCCTGGGCTCAAGCGATCCTCCTGCCTCAGCCTCCTGAGTAGCTGGGACTACAGGTGTGTACCACCACACCTGGCTGATTTTTTTATTTTTTGAAGAGATGGGGTCTTGCTCTTGCTCAGGCTGATCTTGAACTCCTGACCTCAAGCAATCCTCCCGCCTCAGCCTCCCAAAGTGCTAGTATTACAGGCGTGAGCCACCTCGCCCAGCCTTTCATCTTTGTATTTCATTCCTGCTCTTTCTTATAGCAAAACTCCTTCAACAAACTGTTTACAGTTACTATCTCCATTTCCTTTTTCCCTTTCTTTGTTGACTCTCCAATTAGGTTTTGCCCCTGCCATTCCATTGAAATAGCTAATCAGTGTCAACAATGACATCACATTGCTATATCCCACTGGCAATTCTCAGACTTCATCTCACTTGATCTGTCTACACCATTTGGCTCAGGTGATCTCTCTGTATTCCTTGAAATACTCTTTTTATGTGTCTTCCAGGACACCATACTTTGTAAGTTTTCCTCTATTTTTTGGCCTCTCTTCATTCCCCTGACTTATAAAAACTGGAATGTCCCAGGGCCCAGTCCTTGTACCTTTAGCCCTTTCCGTCTATGCTCACTCCCTAGGTGATCACGTCCGGACATACAGCTTTAAAATATTTTTATATGCTGAAAGTCCAACATTTGTATCTGCAGCCCTTTTTCCCTGAAACCAAGACAAACATATTGAATTACTCATACAGATGTCTACAAAACATCTCAGTGCAGTTATGTAAGGGTCCCAAGGACTGGATGTCTTGGGAGCAAATGATTGTTTTTCAGGGGTGGGGTGTCTAGATGGCGCAAACTAGAAAGATTGGAGGCGGTGCTTAGAAGCAGGAAGAAGGAAATTGAATTATGGAGACAAGGTCTACAGTATAGATCAAGGGCATAAGTGATTGAGGTAGGGTGGAGGAGAAGTTCACTGGAGGACAGGGAGTTCTAAGAATGGAAAGTCCTAAGAACTGGAAAAATCGATTATGAGTGCAATGAAACCATCGAGAACAAACACAGCAGTAAAACTGATGAAATTAACAGGTGTCAAGAACTAAAATTTTTACAACTGCTGTGTGTGGAAGATTTTTACAGTTGCAATGATGGGTATTAAGTGATATAATGTAATGGTATAAGATTCAAAGTCTGAGGCGATGAGGGGGAGGAGAAGGAGAATACTGACAAGGCAAAGAGGATACCCACTCTGACTCCGAGACCCAGTGTATGAGGCTGTGAGAGAGAAAAGAGCTAACACTTGAGCAAGCTGCAGGACGATCAGTGTTACCCTCTCCTTCCCCTATGGTTACACTGCAACAAGAAGAAGAAGGGAAGGTCAGAGAACAGGTAAATACAGGAGATTCTGCTGGTAATGGACTGTGAATTCCAAAGGGTACACTGGAAGGGTTTCAAGAGTCAGGGAGGGATGAGAGGAAGTGACAGAAGAGGGCACATTCAGAGGTTTATATGAATTAAAAGTGCATGGGGGTGTGAGTAACCTACGGGTTACTGTGGTGACTGACATAAATAGGAATAAGGGATAATGAAACTAGTCCAAGTGGATTTATGGCAGAGAGAAGTGAGGAGGCTGCAAATGTTAGGGGATAAAGACGGGCAAATTACTGAGTGTAGGGGAAGCAGCCAGCCATCATATGACTTGCCACCACTCTTCGGGACTGCCCAATTAGTGCCCTGGCTCTGGAACATTCCCTTATATGAAAGCTGTATGCTGAGCTGTCACTTGGCCCCAGATTCTTCTTCCTTATTAGGAGAAACTTTTCCCCTGTTCTGGGTATGCAGTGAACTTCCTTGTATTGCTTAAGTGTATGTGTCATACGGCACCTGGCCAGCCCCACCAGTGTATCTCCCCACCATAGGATGGGAACAGGATCTTTGCCTGCAGCATGACAGAGGTGTGTGCAGTTCATCACCCTCTGTAGGCTACTGGAGGGACCCAATGGCCACAGAAGACTGATGCACACTATAGATGCTGATCTTATTGCGTCTCTTCCCTTTCTGTGAGCTAAGTGTCTTGTATATTGAGTGCTCCTTGGACACTCCAAACCCATAGAAGATGCAGTGAGCTGAGGTCTGTGCGTTCCTACTGGTGGGTGGCATTGTTATGGTCTCGGATGTCCTCACAGTGGGGGTCCTTACCCAGAATGGCAGCTGGATCCTCCTACTCAACACTGAGACTAGAGCTTGACCTTGGATGACAGGGACTGAATCTTTTTATTTTAGGTTACTTTCCTTTTTGTAGAGATGGGGTCTCAATATTGCCCAGGCTGATCTCGAACTCCTGGGCTCAAGTGATCTTCCCACCTCATCCTCCCAAAGTGCTGGGATTACAGATGTTGAGGCACCATACTGGCCTTATGATACACCCTTACTTCCAATATAGTAGTTTAAAATCAGCTAAATGATATGTAACAAACATCATTAAAACATGCATGCCCTCTAACCTATTGATCCTATTCCTAAAAATTTATACAGTACATTCCAAGACTCAGCAATTCCATGCCTACATATAAATGCTAGAAAGCCTCTGTACATATATACAAAATGAATATGAGGAAGACGTTTGTTGTAGCGTTGACTACAATAGCGAAAAAGTGAAAACAATCTAAATGTCTGTGCTGGTTATCAATTTAATGCTGTTCAGTTCCAAATTCATCCTTTAATACTCGTTTTTCGATAAAGGAGAGAATTCCCCCTCCCCTTTTTATTTTAAAAGCCAGGTTCTTGCTCTCTCAGAGGCTGAAGTGCAGTGGTGCAATCATAGTGCACCGAAGCCTCAAACTCGTGGGCTCAAGCGATCCTCCCGCCTCAGCCTCCTAAGTAGCTGGGACTACAGGTGCCCTTTACCACACCTGGCTTGGAAAGGATTCATTTAAGCATTTACCTTTATAGTGAATACAGTGTTAACTTTCTCGGTAGCAGGTGTGGGAGGGATGTAAGCAGAAGGAAGAGGCTCCTGGTGCTAATTCTAGCAACTGCATCTTCAGTTAGTGGTGTGGGCATGAGGACAGGCAGTGGTGCCCTTTCCACAGCTCTACGTATGAGGACAGCGTGTGCTTCAGGCCTGCCCCCACTGACTTCCTCTGCTCGTATGCTTCACCCCCATCCCAGGGGGTTTGCCTTCCATACCCACTGAGGGTACAAAATGTGTTCTAGACCCCCACTCACAGCAGCAACCCCCCTTTCTCTGCAGGCCTGACCACTGGCTATGACTCACCTGTGCTCCAGGGGGCTGCCAGACTGCTCAGTGACTGGACCAACTCAGGCCTGCACAAACCAGAAAACATCTCTGCCATCCAGTGGGCGGCAACTACATACTCTCCAACAAAGTCTGAATCCAGCCTGGAGAGTCCTTCCAAGTTGGTTCCCCCTTGGGTACCCCCTCCTTTCAGCTCTACGGCACCCTATAGAGTTCTCTTACATGTTAAAGTTACTTGCTTATTATCATAGTTTATATCCTTTCTATTTAACTGCACATGTTTAAATCACTGGTTTCTATCTCCCCACTGGACTCAGACAGGTACAAAGTCCATGAATAAGAAAATGAATACGTAAACTGTTGTATAGTTATACAATGGAATATTCTACAGGTAAAAAAAAAAAATTAAATGAACTGGCTTCTGGTTTCTGGTCTGGCATGTAAAGAGGTTAGGTACTGCCACTCTATCTTACCAAGTAAAAAGCTGAACAAAATGTAAAATCAATGGTTCCTAGATCTGTCAGAGAACTGAGGTCACAGGACAAATGACTGCCCCTAAAACTAGAAAGACAGGCATAAATACAAAGGATCACAATCACAAGCAGACGTCTCCACAGGAACCAGTGATGGGGTAGGGAAACCTGAACTGTAACTGATGAATCGTCTGAGGCTTGGTGTAGACTACACTGAGAGCTAAAAATTCCAAGGGGATCTATGGGACGTCCCCACATTTTTGTGAGTTTTATCCACAGGAGTTCTACCACGTCCTCACAGTAAAATTTCCTAATGATTCCAGCAGGGGGAGGGGAAAAGGCATCCATTTTGAAATAGGTCAGAACACTCTCTCCTTCTGAACAAGGCCTGCCCTAAGAAGAAACGATTTTATTACTGCCTAACATGCTGGGGTTTTAACAGAGCCTACCCTACCTAGAGGAAGGGGACCACCCAACTCCAGCCACATACAGCCTTCCTGTCCCACCCAATGGGGGTGGTGGGGGTGAGAAGCATAGTGAAGTTCACACAGCCCAACAGAGGCTCACCAAAGACGAGACCTACTCACAGGACTGCAGAATGCTTCCCCTGCCCCCATGCCTTACCACTGCCTCACTGAAGGCCTACTTACTGCAGTTACTTTTACCCAGTACATTATGTCCACCTTTCAACAAAAAGTTACAACCCATACTAAAAGGCAAAAAAAAAATAGAGTTTGAAGAGGTAGAACAAGCATCAGAACCAGAATCAGACAGGGTAGCAATGTTAGAATTAACAGACAAATTTTTTTAAATTATGATTAATTATGCTAAAAGCTTTAATGGAAAAAGTAGACGACACACAAGAACAGATGGATAATGTAAGCAGAGAGATGGTAATTCTAGGAAAGAATCAAAAGAAAATGCTAGAGATCAAAAACATGTAACAGAACTGAAAAAAAGCCTTTGATGGGCTCATTAGTAGACTGGACATGGCTGAGGAAAGAATCTGTGAGCTTGAGGATATGACAATAGAAACTTCCAAAACTGAAAAGCAAAGAAAAAAAAAAAACTGAAAAAAATGAATGGAATATTAAAGAACTGTGGGACAACTAAAAAAGGTATAATATATACGTGACAGGAATACAGGAAGGAGAAGAAAAAGGGAAAGAAACAGAAGAATTATGTGGAACAATAATGACTGAAAATTTCCCCAAATTAGCACCAGGCACCAAGCCACAGGTTCAGGGAGGTCAGAAAACACCAAGCAGGATAAATTAAAAAAAAAAAACTATACCTAAGCATATCATATTCAAATCACAGAAAATCAAACATAAAGGAAAAATCTTAAAAGAAGCCAGAGGGGAAAAAAACCCTTACCTATGGGACAAAGACAAGAATTACATCCAAATTCTCCTTAGGAACTACACAAGCGTGAAAACAGTGCAGTGAAATATTAAAAGTGTTGAGAGAGAAAAAAAACCAAAAAAACCTGACCAACCTAAAATTCTGTATTCTGTGAAATTATCCTTCAAAAGCAAAGGAGAAGTAAAGACTTTCTCAAACAAAATATGAGGGAATTTGATACTAATAAAACTGTCTTGCAAGAAATGTTAAAATAAGTTGTCCATAAAGAAAGAAATTATATAGGTGAAAAATTGAGCTCTACATAAAGAAAGAAAGTATCAGAGTAGGTAAAATAAAAACTTCTATTTTTCTTATTCTTAATTCACCTAACAGATAACGGTTTGTTCAAAATAATATAGGTTGAGTATCCCTTATCTGAAACACTTGGGACCCGAAGTGTTTCAGATTTTGAATTTTTCCAGCTTTTGGAATATTTCCATTACACCTTCTGCTTGAGAATCCCAAACCTGAAAATCCTAAATGTTCCAATGAGCATTTCTTTTGAGCATCATGCTAGCGCTCAAAAAGTTTCAAATTTTGAAGCATCTTAGATTTTCGGATTTTCAAATTTGGGATGCTCAACCTGTAATAGCAACAATGTCTTTGATTGTATTAATATATGTATATATATATATACACACACACACATATATTATACACACACATATATGCATATGCGGGTGGATTTGAATTACAGTTGACCCTTGAACACAGGTTTGAACTGCATGGATCCACTTATATGCAGATTTTTCTCAATAAAAGTTACAGTGAGTGTGCCTGCCTCACCTGCTTCCCCTTCCTCCACCTCTTCAACCCTGAGACAGCAAGACCAAACCCCTCTTCTCCCCTCATGTTCTCAATGTAAAGATGATAAGGATGAATACCTTTATAATGACCACTTCCACTTAAATAGCAAATACATTTTCTCTTCCTATGTGTTTCTTAATAACATTTTCTTTCCTTTACTTGACTTTATTGTAACTATATAGTCTATAATACATATACAAAACATGTGTTAATCAACTGTTTATGTTACTGGTAAGACTCCTGGTCAACAGTAAGTAGGCTATTAGTAGTTAAGTTTTTGGGAAGATTTATATCCAGATTTTTGACTGTATGGAGGTTAGTACCCCAACCCCCACAATGTTCAAGGATTTTACTTTGTAAATTTATGTTGCAAAACTCTAGGGCAACCATTTTAGAAAAAGTATAACTGATATGTTAAGAAATGAAAGAAAATGAAATAAAATGCCCCATTAAAACCACACAAAAAAAATGGAAGATAAAAAATAAAAACAAAGAATAAAAAAAGGTAAAACATATGGTAGATATTAATCCAACTGTATCAATAATCACCTTAAACATCAATGGTCTAAAGGTACCAGTTAAAAAACAGAAATTCCAGCCTGTGCAACATAGCAAGACTCCATTTCTACAAAAAATTAAAGAGATAAAAAATTAGCCAGGTATGGTGATGTGTGCCTATGGTCCCTGCTACTCAGAAGGCTGAGGTAGGAGGATTGCGTGAGCCCAGGAGTTTGAGGTTGCAGTGAGCTTTGTTGACGCCACTGTACTCAATCCAGGGATATGGAGGGAGATTCTGTCCCCTACTCCGCCAAAAAAAAGACAAGAGGTTGTCAGAGTGGATCAAAAAAATAAGACCCAACTATATGTTGTCTATAAGAAACCCATTTTAAATATAAACACATATATAGATTAAAAGTAAAGGATGGAGAAAGATATACCATGCTAACACAAATTAAAAGAAAATAGTTATCAGAGTAAGGAAAGTTATCAAGGATAAAAGGGGCCTTATATAATGATAAAAGGGTCCATTCTCCAAGAAGACATAACATTACTTAATGTGTACATGCCTAACAGCAGAGCATAAAAATACATAAGGCAAAACTTACAAAACTGAAAGGAGTAATACATGGATCCCCTATTATAGCTGGAGACTTTAATACCCTTCTATCAGAAATGAACAGACCCAGCAAGCAGAAAAATTACAAGAACACAGCTGAACCCAACAGTATCATCAATTAACTGAATATAACTGACATCTATACAGCACTTTATCCAACAACAGATTACACATTCTTCTCAACCTCACATGGAACATTCACCAAAACAGACCACATTCTGGGCCATAAAACACACCTTAACAAATTTAAAAGAACAGAAATCATTCAATGTCTGTTCTTAGACTACAAGAAATTAATAATAGAAAGATAGCTGGCAAATCCCCAAATAACTGATCAAATAAGAAATGTCAAAAGAAGTTTTGAAATATTTTGAGCTATATGAAAATGAAAACACAACTTATCAAAATATCTGGGATGCAGTGAAGGCAGTCCTTAAAAGGAAATTCATACAATTGAACACATATATTAGAAAAGAAGATCTAAAGTCCACACTCTAAGTGTCCACCTTAAGAGACTAGAAAAAGAGCAAACTAAATCCCATGTAAGCAGAAGAACAGAAAGAATTAAAACTGGGGAAGAATTCAATGAAATTGAAAACAGAAAATCAACAGAGAAAATCAACAAAACCAAAAGCTGGTTGTTTGAAAAGATCAATAAGATAAGCCTCTAGAGCTAGACTACCTAAGGAAAAAAGAGAGAAGACAAATTACTAATATATTATGAATAACTCTATACCCACAAATTTGATAATCTACATCAAATAGACCACAGCAGCTCTATTGATAATTGACAAAACTTGATTCCCCAGCTATAGGAAAGGGAAGAAAAACAAAGAAACAAAAAACTTGAAAGCAACCAAGAGATCCGTCAGTAGGTGAGTGGATAAACTGTGGTATATTCAGACAATAAAATATTATTCAGTGCTAAAAAATAAATGAACTATCGAGCCATGAGAAAACATGGAGGAAACTTAAATACCTATTACTAAGTGAAACAAGTCAATCTGAAAAGATTACATACTGTATGATTCCAACATATATAATTGTATGACATTCTGGAAAAGGCAAAACTATGGAGACAATAAAAAGATTAGTGGATGCCAGGGGTCAAGGGGAGAGAAGGATGACAGACAGAGCACAGACAACTTTTAGGGCAGTGGGAAAATACTCTATATGATACATGTCATTATAAATTTGTCCAAATATATAGACTGTATACCACCAATAATGTAAACTACTGACTAGGTAAAAATGTGTCAGTCATAACAAATGTACCACTCTGGTAGAGAATATTGATAATGGGGAGACTGTGCATGTGTGTGTCGGGGGGTACAAGGTATATCTCTGCACCTTCCTCCATTTCGCTGTAAACCTAAAATTATACTAAAAAATAAAGTTTATTAATTAAAAAAATAAACTAGGAAGAGTCATTTCCAGAATGGCTAAGTGCCTACTGAACTGATCTTACTAAAGCTGTAATCTACTTATATGTAATAGTTATCTAATAATCTACTTACATATAGTAGGTATTTAATACCAAATTGAACTGTATGAAATAAATGAACCTACTTTCAAATTAACAGGACTCATTCAACAGAATCAAGACTTAAATGTGAAGTTAAAGGGTCTTAGAACATCCTGTGCATGCAAATTTCAGTGTGTATAAGATTTGAAGAAATAATCTAATGTCATGTTTGATCTGTACTGAATAATTAGTGATGCCTTTCTCAACAGCTGGATAAGTAAAGTCTAGGCCATGGATTTGGCTTTTACATCACTTCTTCCACTCTGGATTTTCTGCAGTGATTTGCCGAGAGATGATGAAGATGACACTAACATTTATGAAGTACTAAGCATGTTATACAAATTAACTCAAGGCCAGAGTCCACAGACACATGCAGGCTGAAAAGACCAGGTAGTATGTATTCTCAATCAAAGCCACTTAAGTAGGGAAAATTTAGTTCTAAACTCTAACTGCCAGGAATCTAAATAGAGAAATAATCATCTCAAAGAAGAAAAGCCAGTAGTTCGTTACTGCCCAGTACTCACATTACAGTTGTGAAACTATATACAAGGTCTAGACTTGCTAAATTTATTTCTGTATAAGGAAAAGGCAATGCCAGAGGTATGCTGAGTTTTTACAAAGTTCTAGGGTAGGATGTGCTATTTGAGCTAATCCAGCTAAATTCAGTAAATTTTTTTGTAGGAAAGTACCTAAGCACAATGGAGCTTTGCTTTCAGGTCAAGGATATCTCCAATTCCCTGGGATTCCAGTATGTTTTGTGATGTCTTCTAATGTGACAGCTAGTGCTCAAGCTAGGGTTGAGAGAGTCTTAGCCCAAAGAGGTAAGACCCTTCTCCCAAGGCCAAATTTCAGTTTCAGAATCACCCTCAAATAACTACTCCATATGCACCCTTACTTTCTCCTTCCAAAGACTCAGTAAACTGTGGGCAAGGAGAAAAACCCTAGGAGAGTGGACCTGTCTTATTTTAGGTTGATGTCAATCTCTTTCACTGCTTTGATACTCCCCTTTCATTGCCCAAAGATAGACAAGGTCCTGGCTTATGACAACAGTATTCACAGTTTACCACACCCAGGCAGCAACCTCTAAACAGGGCTTTCTATGGTTTTAGGCCTGATCCATTTCCACTAACCCTAGGTTTAGAACTTCCAGTGTAGCAATGAACAGCATAGCAGCAGCAGTACCTTCCGTAAAGCCAGGTCCCCTGTGGTGCAAGAACACATTGTCTAGACCAAAAGACTTGCCTAATGTAAATGAAATCTTCCTTCTGCCCATCTCTTAGGAGGCAGAGTGTGCCTGAGTCAATGCAAGTCCCACGGTTTTTATATATTCCTCAGTAAGAGGCAAGTAAATCAGTCCTTACACTGTCTGGAGGAACCCATACTCCAGATGGAGCAGAGTCCAAATGCTTAAGGACATTTGCTATAATTCCAGTATGTGAAATCAATCACAGTATGACACAAATATTCCCTCTTGCTTGTTTTGTCTCCTAGTCTAATGGGCAAAAGTTAACAGGAGTCCCATGAGACAGAAAATCCTTTCTGCAAGCCCTGATACTTGGGCATGGTAGGACAAAATGTTAATGATCCCTTCATCACATGGCCCAAGATGACTGGAGCCATAACCCACTAAAAGCTGTTAGAACAGAGGCCATGGACCCAGAATACATACCTGGCCCCAAGATATGTACAAGACTAAAATGAATATTGAGAGAACAAGTAAGAAACAGCTAAGAGTCGAAAGCAGACTAAGCTCATTCTCCTACAGAAAGTAAGCCCATGAGCTCTACGCTTCAATCAGCCAAGTGAAGTGACAATGTAATAATGTACTGAACTGCACAAAGAAGTAGGAAAGAAATTGGGCATCTGTGGCCACTCATTCATTCAACCTTTCTTACTCTTCAGGCACTCACCTGTGTGGCCATGGAGGGGTGAGTGTGGCCGTGGTAGTGTAGGTGATGTGTTAGAGGTCACAATCAAGCTCTTGCGGTTACTTGTCCGACAACTGCAATGAAAACAAAATGTCAGTTACAACAGGGCCACACCATGGGCCTGGAGACCTTGAGTGGCTGTCGAGGAACAAAAGAATGACACCATACTGGATAGGGTCGGCAATCACTGTTTGCACCAGTCAGACTCAATAATTCACTTTATTCCACCTTGGAATAACTTTTGCCACTGTCTTGACTTTTATCTTGTACTGCCATTGTACTTTTCTATTGTTTAGGTTTGCTTTCCAAACAAACACAAGGCATTCCCTAAGGGCAACAATCATGTTTTAAATGGTATCTAATGAAGAATGACTATGCAAATTTGATTTATAAAATAAAAAAAACACAAGTTAAAATATTCTCATGTCTCATAGAACATGCCTGGATTTCTTCTATAAAACTGGCTTTCCATTACACATGAATGCCTGAGGCCTTTTCTTGTGGTTGAAGAAAACTCAATCATGATAAAAAGTCATTTCATGCAACATTTGTTACTGAAAAGTTTATATAAATTTACTTGAAAGTCAGCCTATCTTTTAAAGGCATTAGGAAAGTCTACCATTGATAGTCATCCAAATAAATAGTCACTGAACATCTACTATGCATCAGGCACTGTTCTAGGTGCCAGGGAAATAGTAGGGAACAAGACAAAGTCTCTGTCCTCATAAATGGAGTGAAGAGTGCTATAGGAAAGGGGGCGGGTACTGAGATAAGAACAAATTTGTTATGTTCAAGAAATAGCAAAGTAGTCAGAGACTTCCAGCCACCAGCCACTGAGCCAGCCCTTAAACCACCACCTGGGCTCCCCAACCCGAGAAAGAGGAAGGCCAGGAGGGAGAGAAGTAGTTTCAGGACAACGCACAGAGGGGCCCAAAGTAAGTGGTCATCAAATATTACCTATCATTAATAGTCCTCCTGTACCACGGTTAAGACCATAAATAAATAGTACAAAAAAAAAAAAGAAAGAAATAGCAAAGTAGTCAAGAGTGGGTGGTGGTAAGGGAGAATGATAGGAATGACAGGAAAAGACATAGGTTATAGAAGCTATGGTGTAGGCCACAGCCAGACTCCGCAGGGCTGGCAGATTGTGATAAGGAGCTATTGAAAATGTGACAAGAAACTGCCAGAGGGATTGAGGTCAATCTCAAGAAAGATTATGATTAGAAATGATTACCACCTTCTCCTAAGGAACCATCAGGAGGAATCCAATCATGTCCACACCCCAGATTAGCTCAGTCACCATCAAATGTCCAAGCCTCCCATTCTAACTTGACATAGTCCCCCACTACCCCTGAACCTTTCAGAAAAACCTACCCTGTGCCTCCTTGAGTTCAACTGCCTATGTCCTCAATTCCTTTTCTAAAACTTTGCTTTAAATTCTATCTCTAACTGAAACCTTGCTATCTTCCAAGGACACCAGAGTCCTGGTGAAATTCCAACCCTTCTAAACCCAACTTTCCAACTATTTTGCAACTGCAGCTGGGAACTAAGGGTGACTGAAGAAAAACCCAGAATCACATTGGCTGGTGTCTTTTTATATTTACGGTGACCAACATTAAGTGGGGTCCTCATTATTTCCTGCCAATCTTACTACATTTACCTAGGTAATGTGCTCACTCTCTCTCCAAGACAACTAATTCACATCTTCTCATCAAACCTCCAATACCCTTCCCTTCCCCAAATCTCTGCCAACTTTGATTTTTATTTAACTGAAGGTGGGGGCATAGTCTTATTACAAAAATCTATATCCATATACTCTATTTTCCCATCTGTAGTAAGAACAGGAAAGACAATGTTTCTACCAAAATTGACTCCCTTACTCAAGGAGTATATACTTGCACTGCCCTCCCTCCACTCTCTCTGGCACCATGAATTTCTACTTTCTAAAAAAGTAGAAATCGGCTGGGCACAGTAGAAACCCGCGTGGGCAACACAGCAAGTCCCTGCCTCTAAAAAAATTTTAAAAATTAGTCAGGCGTGGTGGTGCCTGCCTGTAGTCCCAGCTGCTCTGGAGGCTGAGGCAGGAGGATCACTTGAGCCAAGGAGTTGGAGGCTGCAGTGAGCTGTGATGATGCCACTGTACTATAGCCTGGGAAACAGAGCAAGACCTTGTCTCAAGAAAGAAAAAAACATATATAAATGTTCTAAATACACAGCCAATTAAGGCAGAGATTGTCAAATTGGATAAAATAGCAGGATCTAACTACATGCTGTTAATTACTTGTGATAGCCAAAAACTGGAAACTATCCCCAGTGTCCACTGACTAGGTGAATGACCATATATCTACACAATAGAATACTACTCAGCAATAACAAGGAATGAACTATGGATTCACACATGAATGAATCTCAAAAATAATTATGCTGAAAGCAACAAGCCAGACAGAAAGAGTATGTTTCTGTACTGTATGATTGCATGGATCAACTGAACAACTCGTCTCTCAGATGTATTCAATGGAAAAATCTGTCCCTGGATATTTATACTAAAATATACTAAAACCGAAAGTCAAGACATCATATTAGTTAAGAGAAAATAGTTCTGACATATGCACTGAAAGGGAATTGAAAGCATTATTTCCAAATCGATTGCACCATATAAATTCAGATAAATATGAGTCCAACATATGACAAATTCCTTACATGGTCTTGTTCTTTGCTTTATAAGACTGGATGTTTTGTGTATACATGCTAAGAGATAAAATGAACTATGCTGAACTATCCAATGCAAAATAGGCGACAAAGTTTGGGCAGAATAGTCCCCAACAATTTCCCAAAAAACAATAGCGCTAATGGGTAGTATCTACAATACCAAAAACCCCTATTTCCCTTTCCAGAGCACGGCCACGATACTTGATTTTGTAGCTAAAACAGGACTCAGTGATTTGCAAGTAATTTGAACCACCCAAGCTGTATCAGATGCAGTTCAATGTAATGCTTGTATACTTTATGGCAGAAAGTGTAGAATATTGACCATGGTATGGATTGAAAATTCATTAACAGCAGCAGTCACTTTCTCTGTGACTTCTGTAGACCAGAAGAATAGAAGATGAAGCCACATGTTGAAGGAAATGTTGGATTTTGCA
Organism: Indri indri; assembly: GCA_004363605.1. Lineage (NCBI taxonomy): Eukaryota > Metazoa > Chordata > Mammalia > Primates > Indriidae > Indri > Indri indri. The sequence continues at coordinate 8,013 of RJWJ010014641.1, read as the reverse complement.
AAAAACGATTCTTTTTGAAGAGAGATCCATGACAATTGGCAATTGCCATGAACACATTTCCATGAATAACTGTCTTTGCGTTGTACTATCTACGGTACTGCTTGGTGACGTAAGGAACATTCCTATGGATGACAAATTACGCTGCTTCAAGAAGTCAATGGCTAGTAGGTTTGAAATGTTAACAACAACAGGCTGCAGCGTATTTTGAAATAAACGTCTATCCATTGGGAGAGGTGAAATAAAAATTTTCTCAAAAATAAAACCACTAAAAAAAAAAAATTTGAATTTGACCTGCAGGGGTTGACCACAATTAAGACACCTGACCTGTCACGATTGAGAAATTTGACCTGTAGGACCCATAGCAGTAAAGTATTCAATAGATCCAATTCCATTTATATAAAATTCTAGAAAATGCTAACTAATCTATAGTGACAGCAGATTAGCAATTGCCCAACTAGAGGCAGAGAATGGATTATAGAGTCATGAGAAAACTTTTATTATCTTCGTCTTCATTATCACAGTCTTATGTGCAATGACTACGAAAATGGTTTCACAGATGTATATATATTAAAACTCATCAAACTGTATGGTTTATACATGCACAGTCTATTACATTTCCATCATACCTGCATAAAGCTATAAAAATCTTTTTTTAACATAAATAATAATCATGTCACTCTTCTGCTTAAAATCCTCCCTGTCTCACTGAGAGTAAAAGTGTTCTCAGAAGGGCCTCCAAGGCATCACTTGGTCTGGGTTTTTCCATCACCTCTCTCCTTGTTCACTCTCCAGCCACATTGTCCCCTCACTTAGCTTACAACATGCGGAGCAGGCCACTGCCTCAGGGCCTTTACAACTGATATTTCCTTTGCCTATATAAAGCATCTCCCAGACAGCCTGGAGGCTTGCTCAAGTACAATCTACTCAGCAAATTTCCCCCTATCGTTCTACCTGAAACTGTACTCCCCTCCCAAATTGTCTATCCGCCTTTCCTGATACATTTTTCTCCTAGCACTTACCATCATCTAACATACTACACAGTCAGCCTTGGAGTCTGCAGGTTCTGCATTCCCATATTCAACCAACCATGGAAGGAACATATTTGAAAAAAATAAAATAATACCCATTTTTAAAATACAGTTTTATGACTATTTACATAGATTTACACTGTTTTAGGCATTGAAAATAATCTAGAGATGATTTAAAGTGCATGGGAAAATGGTACTGGCACAAGAACAGAGACCAATGGAACCAGACTGAGAACGCAGACATAAAACCATGCTCATACAGCCATATGATCTTTGACAGAGCAGACAAAAACATACACTGGGGAAAAGAATCCCTATTCAATAAACAGTGCTGGGAAAATTGGATAGCCACGTGTAGAAGACTGAAACAGGATCCACACCTCTCACCTCTCACCTCTCACAAAAATCAACACACGATGGATAACAAACTTAAATGTAAGGCATGAAACCATAAGAATTCTAGAAGAAAATGTTGGAAAAACTCTTATAGACATCAGCCTAGGCAAAGGATTTATGAAGAAGACTCTCAAAGCAATCACAGCAACAACAAAAATAAATGGGACCTGATCAAATTAAAAAACTTCTGCACAGCCAAGGTTTCCATCATTAGAGCGAACAGACAATCTATAGAATGGGAGAAAATATTTACATGCTACACATCCAATAAAGGGCTAATAACAAGAATCTATATAGAACTTAAGGAAATTAACAAGAAAAAAACCAAACAACCCCATTAAAAAATGGGCAAAGGACATGAACAGAAACTTTGGGTAAATTCCCATCTAATGGATGTAGTGCATACTGGGCACGCTTGTAGCTCTGACTTGGGTGGTGCAAAGGCAATATATGTAACCAAAGCATTTGTACTCCCATAATACTCTGAAATAAAAAGGAAAAAAAAAAAAAAAGAAAGGGACATAGAAAAAAAAATAAAGTACATGGGAAGACGTATGTTATAGGCAAATACTATGCTATTCTATAAGAGGGACTTGAGCATCTGCAGATTTTAGTATCCGTGGGGATCCTGAAATAAATCCCCAAATATATACAACTGTGTATGTTTTGCACATTCATTTTGCTGTCTTCCCATCAGAATCTAAGCTAGAGGCTGAGGCAGGAGGATCGCTTGAGCTCAGGAGTTCGAGACCAGCCTGAGCAAGAGCAAGACCCCATCTCTACTAAAAATAGAAAAAAAAAAAATTAGCCTGTGCACCTGTGTAGTTCCAGCTACTCAGGAGACTGAGACAGGAGGATGGCTTGACTCCAGGAGTTTGAGGTCACAGTGAACTATGAAGATACCACTGCACTCCAGTCAGGGCGACAGAGTGAGACTCTGTCTCAAAAAAAAAAAAAGTGAGACAGTGAGTGGGTCAGTCAGTCTGTCTCTCTCCCCTTATGGAGACAGACCCATTTTGTTCTACAATAAAGAGCTGCTGTGTGAAGAAAAAAAAGAATCTAAGCTCTATGAGGTCAAGGGCTTTTGTATGCTTTCTTTTCTGCTGCATTCCTCCATGCCTAGAACACTGCCTGGCACATGGCAGCGTCTCAATAACTATTTGTTAAATGAATGAATGGATGAGTATGATTTGTTACAAGGATTCAAATAAAGAGGATACATGTACACTTGGCATGTGTAAGGTATATCAAAGTGTTGTGTCTAAACTCCTTGGGTCTGAAAGTAAAAATCTCTTGGAAACTTCAGGGCAGATAATTAATTCTAGCTTCATTTGCCATGATCTTATTTAAAGTTTAAAATTAAATCCAAAACACTAAAGATCATATATCCAGGCCACATGCCTTTTTACAAAGGTACACATAATCTCACTTGGCAAATTGTAACAGCTGCTGGGGGGGGGGGGGGGGGGGAGGTCAGATTCTCTGGTACAGATGCCATGACTCAGCTGAGATCCAAAACAAAGGAACTGGCTAATTTTTCCATTTCAACAGAGTCTGGTCATTTCCCCAGGATCCTAAGACGATAAAGCATAAGTCTTAATTCTTTCATCCCTGTATGATGAAAGTATTGGATGTTTGCAGAGTCAGGCACACTAACTCTTGGCTGATGGGAGGTAAACCTGGAAGCCCCTAAGCTGATGCTCCACTGCCTACTGCAAAGACTGGGGTTAAACACAGCCGGTCACTTAGTCACTCAGAGTGAGACTTGGTATTTCATTGTCTCACATGCCTCACCATGGTCATCTCAGTGAATAGTGGGAACAAGGGCTAAGGCACACCATACATTCTCTGCAACACTGTTGAATCGTGGCCACATTTGGAGAGTAGCTGGTTCCCAGCCTTCAAAAATCCCTCCCTGCAATAACAAATAGGCACTCAGAAAATCTGAACCCCTGTAAGAGATGCTGTGAACTTAGGAAACCTGCTTCCCAGCTTGAAGCAACAAAGGGTACGGGGTAGGATGTCTAGTTGTAGATACTTTAGGCCTTTCTAATATCCCTCCAAATCAAGATGTCTAGCTGCTCCAAGGAGCTTGAGCACTTGGTGACTGGCTAGCACTTGGCTACTTCCTTTTACAATTCAGAATGAGGAAAAGACCACTTCTGTCTCTTAACTGTAAACAATATAGAGAAGAATCTGAAGCCAGTTAAGGTCAAGTACTTCCAGATGCTATTTCAGAGTAACAATCAAAATGATGTCCCAGTTAAGACTGAGAAGTGAGAGTGGGAGAAAAGACATGTTCTCGTAGCCAAAAACGCAAAGGGGTTTTGGTCTAGATTCAGTTGCTTGTTGCACAAAGATCCAATTGTTGAGACAATGAGGATTGCCAAGGAAGAAAGGAATTTTTAATAGATGTCTTATTTGGAAGAACAGGAGAAACTGCCTCAAATCCCTTTCCAGGACTAAGATATATCATGGGCTTTTTAGGGAGGAGCCACATGCCCTGGGGCAGGTGGTGGTGTATCTCACAAGGGCTACAAACATTGGTGGCAGGTCGTGGGAGATGGTGAATCTTGACAACAGAAGGTCTGCCCTGGGGCCTTCAGAATCTCTACTCCTTTCTCTAGTACAAAATCCATTATTTCAGGCTGGGTGTGGTGGCTCACACCTGTAATCCCAGCATTTTGGGAGGCAGAGGCAGAAGGATCATTTGAGGCCAAGAGTGCTGCAAGTCCATCACTTCTGGGAAACAACTCCAAGGGTCAAGTAGTCAGTTAAAGGAGAGGGCTAGAAAAAACACACACAGGTTCATGGAGCCGGTTACATTCTCTCGCCAATAAAGGGAGATATTATTGTTACTTATCCATTATATTATTATTATTGATCCATTATTTATCTCTTGCCTAGATTATTTCAATACTCTGCTAACTAGTCTCTCTGGTTTACCCTTGTCTCCTACCCCTAATCTATTCTCAAAGAAGCAAGCCACAGTGATTCTTTCAAAGCATAAATCAGATGATTTCACTCCTCTGCTCAAAACCTTCCAATAGGCTGCTAATTTCACAAAGACACATCCAGCTACTAGGACCACTGCATTAATTGTTCCCTTTAACTGGAATGCTCTTCTCCCAGCTACACAATGGCAAAAATCCCTCACTCCTTCAAGACTTTACTCAAATGTCACCTTCCCAATTTCCTGCTCCCCTAATCCCCTTTGCTCACCTTTTTTCCCCCAATAGTATTTACCACCTTCTAACATACTATAATAAATTAATTAAGTTTATTATCTCTCTTTCTTCTCCTGTAAACTCTAAGAGGTATCCCAATCACCTAGAAATAGTGCCTAGAGCGCAGTAGGTTCTCAGTAAGTGTATGCTGAAAAAATGGATGCATTTCCACAGAGAAAGGCAGTCGCAATTTCCCAAGGGCATCAGGCAGCAGAGGAACTAGGCAAAAAGCCTTTGCTCCAAACCGAAGTTTTCTTCCAAGGCTGGCAGCAGCCCTCCTGGAATGAAGCAAGTATTTTTTAACCTCTGCCTCATTGGTCTGGAAATTACACACTGTTTTATTTCCTATTTTCCCCTAAAGTAGTTATTATTATTCAAGTTTTAACAGGCATTCTTGTCTTAAAGTCTAAAGTAATCAGCATCTGAGCCCTCTTTCTGAACAAAATAAAAAGATCTTAAAAGGCTTTAACTCCAATCCTCCCATTCCTCTTTCAATTTACATGTTATTGTGATCTAGTATTTCAGGTCTACCTTACTTTTATACTGCTAAATCAGTAATTATTATTATTGTTTTATACAATACTTGCTTGCTTGGATTTACTCATATACTTCACAATTTCTTTGCTTAACATTCCCTCTTGAATCTCGTAACTTTCCTTTCTTTTTTTTTTTTTGAAACAGAGTCTCACTCTGTCACCCTGAGTAGAATGCAGTGGCATCATCACAGCTCACTACAACCTCAAACTTCTGGGCTCAAGCAATCCTCCTACCTCAGCCTCCCAAGTAGCTGAGAGCATAGGTGTGTATGCACCACCACACCTGGCCAATTTTTTTCTATTTTTAGTAGAGATGGGGGTCTCACTCTTGCTCAGGCTGGTCTTGAATTCTTGATCTCAAGTGAACCTCCCTCCTTGGCCTCCCAGAGTGCTAGGATTACAGGCGCAAGCCACCGTACCTGGCCTTTCTTCTTTCTTTCTGAAATACATCCCAAAGTCTCTCTGAACTTAATACTTCTCAGTAGTTTTGTTAACATGTACAACCATCATCACTAATTACAGAACATTTTCATCACTCCCAAAAGAAACCTTGTACCCATTATCAGTCACTTCCCATCCTACTCTCCCCCTCTGCCCTGCACTAACCACCTTCTGTCTCTAGGTATTCACCTATTCTGGACATTTCATAGAAATGGAATCATACATTATGTGGCCTTTCGTGTCTGGTTTCTTTCGCCTAGCATATTTTGAAGATTCATCTATGTTGTAGCATGCATCAGTATTTCATATCACAATTGTTTATCCATTCATAAATTGATGAACATTTGGGTTGCTACTACTTTTTGGTTATTATAGATGTTGCTGCTGCCATTGAAACCACGCTTATATAAAATTAATAAAGGGCCACAAGGTGGGAACTGTGATAAGGGAAATATATATATAAAACCAGCCATTATTCCCTAGCTTTCTTTCCTGTAATCACTTACTACCCAGCAGTCATATAGCTGACTTTTCATAAAGAGTCTTAGCTTTCTTCCTTGTTCCCATAGATAACATCACCATTGTGACACCTAAGGCTAGTTTTTGAGGTATCTTCCAGGCCCTGCATTCCAGTAGAAAGGCTGACCCACCCAGACCAGTGGCCCATATCAAGGAACGGACCCAACGGTACTGCCACCTCCACCCGACAAGTGACTCAGTCAGCAAAGAAGACAATTTCTATACCCCTATGTTTCTGCCTTGAGCCCAGCCAGGGGTAAGGAACCTGCGGCCTTGGGGCCACATGTAGTCTTTCAGATCCTTGAGTGCTGCCTTTTGACTAAATCCAAATTTTACAGAAGAAATCCTTTTAATAAAGGGATTTGTTCTGTGAAGTTCGGATTTGGTTAAGGGGCCACACTCGGGGATCTGGAGAGCCACATGTGGCCTTTAGGCCGCAGGTTGGCCAAACTATCTTTAAAAACCCTTTCTCCCAAATTGTTGGGGAGATGGATTTAAGAACTTCCTCCTGTCTCCTCCCATGGTGCCTGTGATACTAAACTCTTTCTCTGCTGTAACCCCTGCTGTGTCTCAGCGTATTGGCTTCTTCTTGAGCAATGGGAAATGAACCTGGTAAGGCTGTAACAATATGAATTGTGTGCAAGTTTTTGTGTGAATGTGCATTTTTAATTTTCTTGCTGTGCTCTTTTAGGTTTTGTGGGGTTTTGAGGGTTCTCTAGTTCCTTTTAGAACATTTTTTTTTTGTTTTTATGGATCTGCAGTTTTATTGCAATGTATCTAAATGGAGATTTACTTTTATTTACTATGGTGTAGACTCATCATGCTTCAAGAAATTGTTTTGTTTCTAATCAATTCTGGAAGGTCTCATTCATTATCTCTACAAATATTGTCTCTACCCATTTCTTACTGTATCTTCCATATTTCTTACTCTCATTCATATTTTATATCTTTCTATCTGTCTTGTACTCCTGATAACAATTTTACTACCTGTGCCCACAGCTCTATCATTTAAGATGACTGTTCAATTTTCAATTTCAATGACACAATCTATTTCATTCCTTGAATTCTATTTGGCATTTTTTTCAAATATGTTTAGTCTTTTTTATTAAACAGATGTCTTTTTTTCTCTCATTTTTGTTTCCTCCTCTTATATTTTTAATCATTTTAAATACACTTATTTTGTAGTCTTTATAAGGCTACTTTCTAAAGCACTTAGGGGCCCAATCTTCTTTCTCTGATCTATTGATTTTCACTTTTGGTGGACTGTTTCTTTGTATGGTTTGTAATTTCGGGTTTTTTTGGTCTCCCTGGCACCCCAGCTAGAGTGCATCATAGCTCACTGCGACCTCAAACTCCTGGGCTCAAGAGATTCCCCCTGCCTCAGCCTCCCAGAGTAACTAGGACTACAGGTGTGTGCCACTTTGCCCAGCTATTTTTTCTGTTTTTTTTTTTTTTTTTTTTTGTAGAGATGGGGGTCTCGCTCTTGCTCAGGCTGGTCTCAAACTCCTGGCCTCAAGTAATCCTCCTGCCTCAGCCTCCCAAAGCGTGAGGGAAGAGAACTCAAACAACATATATTGACACAGGTATTCAGTGGCACAGGAGCACAGGAGGCTGTTAAGAATCTGAGTGTCCATATTCCACTGAAATGAAAGATTAAACCAATAGGAAGAGGAAGACAGAAGATCTGGGGAATACAGAACCCACAGCAGAAAGTTACTGGGAATACCATGATGGCAACTATGCAAGAGAACTAGAAAATAATCAGTCTAATTTAGAGCTGAAGAAGAGAAGGCTCTAGAAGAAATGTCTCCCAGGGGATGGAGGGGCTAGATTAGATTAAATCATCTAATGTAACATACTGAAAAG
>RJWJ010014640.1:0-37514 GCA_004363605.1 Indri indri | reverse complement strand
TAAAAAAAAAAAAAAGTAACTATGCGCAACTTCTCATATTAGTCCCCTCTGGCCCACACACAGTGGCCACTCCACATCAGCCAACCTTCAGTTCAAAACATCCTTACATGATCATCCGTGTAGAAAATCCAGTGAAATCTACAAAAATGCTGTGACAACTAAAATGTGAGTTTAGCAAGGTTGTGGGTTATAAGATCAATATGAAAAAAAAATCATATTTCCATCTACTAGCAATAAACAATCAGAAACTGAGATGGTTAAAATAATACCATTTACAATAGCATCAAAAATATCAAATATATGGAGACAGTAAAAAGATCAGTGGTTGCCAGAGGTTCAGAGCGAGGGGAGAGGAATGAACAGGCAGAGGACAGGGGATTTTTAGGGTAGTGCAACTATTCTGTGTGACACTAGAATGGTGGACACACGTCATCATACATGTCGAAACTCTCAATACCCTATAAGGTAAGCAGTCATATTAACCTCAGGGTGAGGAAGGTTAAGAGATACAGCCAAGAAATAGTAGGGCCAACCCTTGAACTTGGATAGTTGACTTGGCAGAATTCCCAGATGTGCACACGAGCACACACACACAACGTACTCCCCACCTTCCTCGCCATTTTTCTCTGCTTCCCAGAGGGCTTTCTTTTGGTTACGGTGAAACACTTTATGCACCTTGCTCCTCCCTGGCCCTATTCAGCCTTTCCCGGAAGTGGAAAGAGGACTGAAACGAAGGCTGCGAGAAGGAGGCTCTGTTTCAAGGTTCTTCCCCTCCCTGAGGCAGGTGCAAACATCTGGAAACAGGAGGAAAGAAGAGAGGGGAGGAGAGGAATGCTGAAGCAGGCCATAGCCTCTCTCCTCCAGGCCAGGCCCTGGCTGCAGGAACAGTTTGCCACCTCACACCTGGGCGCCTGTCCAGGAAGCTCAGCCCCGCCTCCCCCAGCTAACCTGCCTTTTCTGCTGCACTTCTGGGCTCTTCTCTAATCTGCCTCCAGAGAGCCCTGGGCTGGCAGTGGTGAGGCCCCAAAGGCAAAACCTAGCCAGGAGAGTCACTGGGCTCTGACCTCCTCCATCCTCCTCCCCAGCCGCTCCCTGCCCCTCCTGGGCTGGCAGGAACCAGAACTGATGGCACTGGGAAGACCACGTGGGAGAGGGATGGTTGGCCTCCCACGTGAGGGAGGATGGCGGCGATCTGCCGTCCAGAACAGAACCCGGGTTTCCTGGTCCCTGGACCAGTTATGGTCCTCACTTCAGGAAGGGCCTGGGGAAAGGCCACAATGAGCTCTGGCAGGAACTGCAGTGAGCAGGACGGGGAGCGGGATGCAAAGTGCGGCTGCCCAGCCAGAAAAGTTAAGCAGTTCACCTATGTCCATCTGCCCACCCAGGGCCTGTTCTGGGCTCATGGGACCCTACCCTAGGCCGGGAGCCTGACTCCTGCCACATCCAGAGGCAGACACACATTGCCCCTGCCCCAAGGAGGGGAGGGAGAAGGCTGACACAACTCACACCTGTTTCTGCAGGAGGAGGGGGCAAACATGCCAATGCAGACGCAAGAACAGGTACTCCAATTCTGGACCCGCCCTTCTTCCCTGCCCTGATCCTGCCCCTCAGCCTTGCTCCGGCCCCACCTCTGGGTCTTGGCACGCTGCCCGAGACACGTCTGGCCAGGGTGGACCTCAAGGCCCATTTACCTGGTCCCACCTCAGCTGGGAACACAGGGACCTACCTGCACAGCCTTCTCCCTCAGCCCCTCCACCTATGCACCTTCCTCTTCCTGGCTGGATGGCTGGTTCAGGACGGTCCTCACCTTGAGCCAGGTGAGTGCCCTTTTGCCCACGGGGCCCCACCCTGTGCCCCATCCCCCACCCCTCCCTGATCTTCACCCATCTCCCAACCAAGCCCACAGCACAACCAAGCGACCAAGCCCGGGTTTCTGTCTCCTGTCTCACTAGTCCTTCGAGTTCCTCTGGGGCAAGACTTGCTACCCCCATTTTACAGGCCAGGAACATCTTGTCCAGCCAACTGCCTCTGTCGGGCCAGACCTCTGCACCTCTTTTTCCCCTGGACCATTGCATGGTGTCCCTGTCCAGCCTGTCCTCCAGCAATCCCAGAAGGATGTTGGGTCACTGGCCTGCAGTGAGCTCGCTGGAGTGAGGAGGCACCACACTTGGTCATCCCAGCCCTGCCCGATCCGGTCTTTAATTAAAAGTTTGATATTTTGTTCATCATGGATATTTTTGCATTAATTTTGATTTTTTAAAATGCTATATTAAAATATTAGTAATCATGATTATTGAGTTTTTGGGACCCCCTTAAATTTTACACCTCATCTCGCTCCAGTCCCAACCCTACCCTGCACACACACCTTCCTTGGCTGCCCACTGCTCAAGGCACATTTGGGACTTTCATGATCTGGCCCCCGCCAAGGTCTCTGGGCTCCTCTCCATGTGCCCCCTGCCCCAAGCCCCAGCCCTTTGTGTGATCTCTAGCATAATCTTTATCTTTTCTAAACCTGACGGTTTGTTTACCATTACCTGAACAGAGGTAACGGTGGTGTGAAGTCCTTGAGGCAGAAAAGTGTTTGGCATGTTCTAGGAACGGCAAGGCCAGTGTGGCCGGGGCATGACAGTCAGGAGGCAGTGGTAGCAAAAGAAGCCAAGAAGGAAGCAGAGGCTACTCCCATGGGGCCTCGCTGCAGGTCGTTCTAAGGACTCGAGGTTTACTCCGAGAAGGATGGGAAGTCACGAGAGCATTTTGAACGGAGGACAGACACGATCTGACTTATACATCGAGAGGAAGCTTCTGAACACTGTGTTGAGAGCAGACTGGAGGGAGGCTGAGGAGAAGCAGGGAGGTGAGTGCGCAGGCAGCAGTGCAGGTGAGAGACAACACTGGCGACATCGCAGCCGTCGTCGCACGCTGGGTATGTTGAAGGAAGAGACGACAGGATTTTCTAATGAATTAGATTTGGCGTGTGAGAGAAAGAACGGAGTCAAGGGTGACTCAAGGTTTCTGGCCTGAGCTACTGGAAGGACAGGGTTACCATCCACTGAAACGGGCGAAGCTGCAGCTAGAGCAAGTTTGGGGTTTCGGATGAGTCACAGCTGAGACGATTCCAGACATCCAAATGGAGCTGGCAGGCAGCAATAATGACAGCGATGATAATAATCATAGCTCCAGCCAGAGCGCTCACTCTGAGCCAGGCGCTTTTCCAACACTTTACATGTCTGAGCTCATCTAATCCTCATAACGGCCCTGTGACGTACAGCTATTATTAGCCCCATTTTACAGATGAGCAAATATTGGACATGTGAGTCTGGCATTCTGAGGAGAGCCTGGGCTGGAGATACAAACTGGGGAGTCGCCAGTGTGTGGGTGGCAAAAGCTCACTTGGGGAGTGGATATGAGGGTCCAACCGAGCCCAGACACTCCAGAGTTTAGAATGGGCAGATGAGGAACATTGGCAGAGGACAATGAGAACAACAGTCAGGGAGGTAGGAGACCCCAGAGGGGGTGTCCCCAGAGGCTGAGCACAGCAAGTAATTCCAGGAGGAGAATGTGGTGAAGAGAAAGCACTTTGGAAACTGCAAATTGAGATCACAATACAAGGAGACAGTTTGGGGTTGGGCATTGGCCAACTGAATAGTTATGTAGCCTTTGGCAAGTCACAGGGCCTCAGCTTCCCCATCTGTAAAACATGGTTCTTAGAGATTCCCCGGCTCAGACACCCTGTGGCTGGCCCTGTCCCCACCTACTGGGTCAGGCTCACCACCCCCATGGTCCTCATGGACCCCTCTCCCCTGTCTGCTCCTTACCCCTGCCGGTGGATCCAACCCCCACTTCCCACCACTTCCCCCACTAGAACACTCCTGTTCATAATTGGTCATTTTTGCCTCTAAGGGGTTCCCTCACCTTGAACCAGGTTGAGTGGGGAGGGGGGCAGCATTACTGTAAATACTTGTCCTCATCTCCTGGGGTTCACCCCTCACTCTGCCAATATTCTCAATTGCTCTCCTCTGGCCCAGGCCCCTGGCTCAGGCCCAGAAACCAAGTAGGTTGCAGCTGCAGCTGGAGAGAGGAAAGAGGCTGCCTATTAACCCTCTAGACCCCAAATCTCAGAAACTGCTTTGGAGAGAAAGGCTGGGAGCCTCGGATGGGTAGCGGGACTACGGCTTGCAGCTGCAGATTAAGGTGCAGGAGGCTGGGGCTGGGAACCAGGAGATGTGGGGCCAGAGGCTGCAGGTGGGGGGCTGGGGAACGAGGTCTGCCAATTGAGGGCTGGGTTGGGGGCTCGAGGCTGAGCCCAGGAAACTTGGGGCTGGGATCTGGGATTGGGAAGCGGGAAACCACGTACTGGGGCTGAGGGAGGCCATCACACTGACCCCTGCCAGGAGAGCCCAGATAGTGCCCCTCAGGTCCTCTGGGAACTGGACAGGATCAGAAAGGGGGCAGCTGGACTGAAGTCGAGCCTTCCAGGGAAGTCACAGGAAGCCAGGAAAGAAGGGCACCCTAAGGAGGGTGGAGTATGGGGCCTAGGAGTGGGCAGTGGCCAGGAAAGGTTGGAGCCAGACAGATGAGTCCTTGAAGGTGGCAGGAGATGCCTAGAACTATCACGCGTCAGAGCTAGAGGGTTACTAGATAAGCTGGTCTACAGTGACCGCGGTGTGTTTCTCAGAAGCCCGTCCTATGAAACACTCCCGATAAAAAAGATCGTGTGGTGAAACAGGTGAGTCAAACCTCAGGTGTCCCATCTCCCAACAACATCAGAGCTGGGAGAGCCCCTTGGAGCTATCTGGTCCTCTTCACCACCGTCTCCACCCCACGTATAGAAAGGTAGACTGAGGCCGGGGGAAAGGCCACAGCTCCTCTTCCACAAGGTTCTAGACAGTGCCCCCAACTTGACTCAAACAGTCTGGTGCCCTGACATATGACACAACCTCTGGAACCAGATCATCCTCCCAGGCCAGGCCAACACCCTCCCCACTGGGGCCAGCTTCTACTGATCATCCTCTGCTTTCCTTCACCTTTTTATCCTATTCCCGGGAGATTCATAGGCTCCAGTGTGAACTAGTACCTTTCCCAAGATCATCCTGCCTCCCCCACTAGCTCATAAGTCCCATGGTTTCTCAGCTCTGGTTTCTCCCGGTCCCTTCCCAGCGTGGAACACAGTGCTGGGCACAGACTCCAGACTGATGCCTTCGAATGCAGCTTCATTATCAATCCAGAGAACGGAGGACATGCAACGAGCCGCACTGTGTGGTTTTTAAACTAGTGAAACTCTAGAGGCCTATCCCTGAATGCAGTGCAACGAAGCAAAGGGGCTCCGTGAGGAGAGCTACAGCTGGGGCTGGGCTCTTATTCCTGAGTTCCCTGACCCCAGGGTGTTTGCAGAATCACCCCATTGGCTGTTGCGGCAAGAAAGCCAAGGCATCGCCAGGTGCAGTGGCTCATGCCTGTAATCTCAGCACTTTGGAAGCTGAGGCAGGAGGATTGTTTGAGCCCAGGAATTTAAGACCAGCCTGGGCAACACAACGAGACCCAGTCTCTACAAAAAATTAAAAATAAAGATAAAGAAAGCTAGGGCAAGCTGGGCATGTGCACGAGAGGAGTTGTTCACATACTGGGGGAAAGACATAGAGATACCAGCGAGGAGGCTTGGGGCCCAAGCAGATCTGCCACCCTCCGAAACTCAGACCCAGCCTGCCTCCCTACCGCTCTCTCTGCATTGCTGCCATTTCCTCATGGGATGTTGCCCATCAGGAAAAGACTTCCTTCTCTCCTTCCTTCCTTCCTTCCCTCCTTCCTTGGATGAGGCCTGGGGCTGAGACATGCCCAGCAGCTCCCCTGCCTTTGTGGAAAGAGGAAGCGGGGCAAGAAGGGCGGGGAGGGTTGCCCTGAAGTTCTACACGTTCCCCACTGGCTGGGCACTGCCCCTTCTCTGTCTCCTCAGGGGGCTCTAGCTTCTAGCAAGCCTGGGTGAGCCCCAGGAAGCAGCAGGTCTAGCCAGTAGGCGGCCCCACCCCCAACCACCAGCCTCCAGCCACAAGCTCAGGCCCTAACTCAATTGTGCATGGTTAATCACAGCGTGTGCCTGCGGCAAAGCAAACAGGCAGCCTCAGAGGTCCTCTCATCCTCATCAATCCCTGCCCCGGCCAGGCCGCCTTCAGCAGCACCGGGGCTGGCAGGAGGCGCCAAGGGGGCTGGGAAGGGGGGCTATTGGGCCAGGGTCAGGTTAGGCCCTAGCAAAAGGGCTGATTGCCCCACAGTGAGGAGTAGAGAGAGGGCAGTGGGGAGGGGGAGGTGATGGGGATACATTGATGCCGACATTTGGGGGACCTTGAGGACAGGGGCAAAAATAATAATTGGAAGTCAACTTGCCTGGCTCTGGCACCACTTAGTTGTGTGACCTTGCACAGGTTACTGAACCTCTTGGTGCCTCAGTTCCCTCATCTATAAAGTGGGGATAGTAGTTCTACCTGCTTCATCAGGTTATTAGGAAAACTAAATGAGTTTAAATATGTATAACACTGAGAAGGAGGAGGCCAGCACACAGTTGGTGCTATGCAAGTGTTTGTTAAATCATGGAACCACAACCGGACATGGTAGCACGCCTGTATTCCCAGCTACTCAGGAGGCTGAGGTGGGAGGATCACTTGAGCCCAGGAGTTCTGGACTGTAGTGTGCTATGCCAATCAGGTGTCCGCACTAAGTTTGGCATTAATATGGTGACCTCTCAGGAGCAGGGGACCACCAGGTTGTCTAAGGAGGGATGCACCGGCCCAGGTCAGAAATGGAGCAGGTCAAAACTCGCATGCTGAACAGTAGTGGAATTGCACCTGTGAATAGCCACTGCACTCCAGCCTGGGCAACATAGCGAGACCCCGTCTCAAAATAAATAAATAAATCATGGAACCACAGAATGAAGGTCTGGGGGAGACATTGAGTTAGCAATTTCCTGGGATACCCCTCCCTCTTACCCATGGCAGATAGGGTTCTCAACTTAGGCTCCAAGCTGGGGACAAAACCTACAAACTGTGAAGGGGTCAAGAGGGCAGATTAAGTTGACCTAACCTCTCTGGGCCTCAGTTTTCTATCTGTAAAATGGGGACCATAATTGTGCCTATATCCTGGAGCAGTTGTGAAGATTAAATGAGAAAGCGCATGTAAAGATCTTATAAATGCGGTAGGAAGCACTCAATAAAGGGAAGCCAGCTCCCACTACCTTCTCAGTGTTAGTTCTGCACCCCCCTACCCACTCCCGCCAACGAAATGCCCGCATTGTGGGGCCTAAAGGAGATATAAATACTATTATTCCTCTCCTTGAGAAGGAAAAATGGGCGGCTTGGTCCCAGGCCCCCGAGACATAAGGCACCCGGGCCTCTCGCCCGACCCCTCCAGGGCACAAAACCGGGTGGGCCGCTGGAGGGCGCGGCGGGGGGCGCGGACGGCCGTGGGCACCACTGGAGCGACCCCAGCCGGCGGGCACCTAGGCCCAGAACCGCTGGAAGCCAACTAACGAAGGTTCACGACGCAGGCCAGGAGGGTAAAGAGCAACCTCCGGCCCACCGCCGTACTTCTGCGCCTGCGCAGAGGCGGGGGCTTTGCGGAGAGGTGGGTAGGAGAGGAAGGGGGCGGTGGCTCATGTCACCCAGCTCCTTCCCACCCCTCGCCATCGGTGGGGACTTTGAGGACTGGGCGTTTACGGGATCGGGGGGTGGGAGGAGGAAAGGTGCGAGGGAAGGAAGCAAACAGCTGGGCCGGGGTCAGGGGACCCCCAAATCGGCCCTGCTTCACCCGGGTCACGACCCTAGGCGCTCGGGTTCCGCTGTGCTGAGTCAAGCAAAAGCCTTGGGGACCTGGACTTCGGGTTCTCCAAAATTCCAGCCCGAATTTCACGGGACTCCAGCAGTTTCACATGGGACCTAGACTTGGGCCGGCGCGTGTATACTCTGTGGCGGAAAACTTGGGGGCCAGCCTCCACTGACCAAGCTCAGCCAGTCTACGCCGTTAATGAGGTTTTTCGAGCTGCGTTGGGCCGTAGAGATTTGAGCAGGAGGCACGAGCCTCCGTAGCGCGGGGGAAGGTGCCTCATTCCGCGTTCTGCGCCGCACATCCACGGTGCGTCCAACTCCAAGGCTGCAGCAAGTGACCTGGACTCCGAGGTCCTGTCCTCATAGGCGGGGACAGAGGACGCTTAGGGACGCCCTGTGGGAACGCAGCTCCTCTCCACGGCCGGGTCCGACGGGGAGTCCGAAACTCCAGGATGCGTGATCGGTTCCCAGCCCTCGCTAGCCCGGCCCGACCCCGGGCTCTGCGTTAACTCAGCCGAGTCGCCAGTCGGGCTGTAAGGACCAGGGTGCGCTCCGCCCAGGACCCAGGCCTCGCCGGGAAAACACACCAGGCGCCGCGCTCCGGACCGCTCCAAACCCATCTTTTCTTCAGGAACTGACCTCGAGGCTTCGGGGCTAGAGAGTGAGGTTGCTTGCCGGCCCTTCCCCAGCTCCCAGGAGCCCAGCACATAACCCGGTCGGGAGGTGAAACGCCCGGGACGTGAAGAGGGATAACGGCTACGCGGCCTCAACTTCGGAACCAGACTCGGAAAACCCCAATTTCCTGTCGCAATAGGATGCCTTTGTTGTGGCGGCGTCCAACCGGGCAGTGGGGCTGCAGCGACTCTGGGGCCCCTTGCTGCGCCCGTTCTATCCCAGCCCCGCCCTGGATTTTAGTTTCTCCTTTTAAATGTGGGAATTAGCCTCTCCCGGAGGACTGGCGGGAGGAGTCTAGGGAGGAGGGCCGAGGTGCAGGGGCAATGGGTGGGAGAGCTAGATCGGCGCCCTTAGGCCCATCCGCCGCCTGCCTCCCGGGCTCGGAATGGAGATTGCTTCACACAGCGGGTGAGACCACTCGCCCACGCCCCTTCCCCAGGGCACTGAGGACCCACCAACTTGGCTTCCAGGGCCTGGTGGGGCGAGAAGGAGAGATCGCCCACTCTGGCCTCCTCCCCCCAGGACAGTGGAAGCAGCACTGTGAAGTGGCAAATTTAGCCGGGTTTAAGTTTCTGACACCGATTCAAGCCGAGGGTGAGGATCGAAGCCGAGACGGGCTGCAGTGCACGATACGATCCCCCACCCGCTCGCTCGCGGCCAGACCCGGGCCTTTAAAAATGCTGTCCCACAGTCCCTACGGTCCCTACAATTGCAGCCCGCACACTCCTACCTGGTCCTCAGCCCCAGGGTGGCTCC
Source organism: Indri indri (assembly GCA_004363605.1). Taxonomy (NCBI): domain Eukaryota; kingdom Metazoa; phylum Chordata; class Mammalia; order Primates; family Indriidae; genus Indri; species Indri indri. The sequence continues at coordinate 28,272 of RJWJ010014640.1, read as the reverse complement.
AGGCACACTGGCCCGCTCTCCAGGAAGCCCCAGGGAAGCATACGGCTTGTAAATCTACTCATCTGTAAAATGGGAATAATAATAGAACCTCCCTCATAGAGTTGTGAGAAGCAAATGAGTTTTTGAATGTAGAGCGATTAGCAGCGCCTGGCACGAAGTGCTCAATGCGTGTTATAAATAACAACAATAATGGCTTTCATTTTTTGCAGACGCATGCACCACGTTTTACCTACACAGGCCCAAGTAACCCGTCAAACAATTCTGTAGAGTAGGTATTTCTACCCCCCACATCATTGATGAAGAAACTGAGACCTAGAGAGAGGCACTAACTTGCCCAGGGAAGTTCAACCAGCAAAGGCCAAGCTGGATTCGCACCCAGGGCAGTCTCTCCTCCTCTAGAGTGAGGGGGGCCGAACTTGGGGCCCAGCCACGAAGGGTGAGCCCGCCTTGCCTCGGTGGCCTGGGGGAGTGAATTTTCAGCCAGGTGACCAGAAATAGCATTTGGCAGAGACCGGTTTAGCCGGGACCCTGGACTCCTGCACCAGCCCATGCCCCACCCAGCCTGAGATAGGGGAGAGCTGGTGGGGCCAGGCCGGGGTGCTTGAGGGCTGCAGAGGGTCGCCCGGGGGCGGGGCCGGACCCCCACGTGCGCCGCCTGCAGCGGCTCCAAGAAGCCCTTTGTCGCGAGCAGCCGCGTTCGTGCCGCACTCGGCGGGCTTAAAATAAAGACAATGTTCCCAGCCTCCCTGCGGCTAAATCCGGCGCGGGTGCGGGGGTGGTGAGCGAGCCGGGCGGGAGCGCTTCTCCGAGCCCTCCTCCCTTCTCCCCTCCTGCCTCAGTTTCCCCATCTGGTAAGGGGGACCTAGCCAAGTCTAGGCGGGGAAGCGAGAAGAGTGATACAGTCGGGGGGCGTCATCTCCGTGCCTCCGCGGCTGCACCGACTTAAGGAAGATGCGTGGGGCAGAGGGGGGCACTGAGGAGGAGGCAGGGGAAAGCTGGACACCCTCCCCTCCCGCCCACAAAATAAGTGTTTTTATTTCTAAAGGGACGTGTGCAGAGGCGGTGGGAGAAGAGAAAAGGGAGGCCAAGGAGATTGGGGGGAGGGGGCAAAGAGGGAGCCTGATTCAGACTCGGAAATGGATGTTGAGCGTGGAGGCCTAACACCCCCACACTCAGCCACGTGTACGCGCACAAGTACACGCAGCCCCACCGCAGGCACAAGCTGCAGCCGCAAGCCCAGGACAGCCCAGCAGGGGGCAGCCCGAGTCCGCGCCCACCGGCGGGAACTGGTCAAGTTCTGGCCCGACCCTGACCTGCTGGGTGACCCTGGGGCGGGAGGGGGCTTATTGGAGGTTATTCCTCTTCAGGCTGCAGTGTCTGGCTGACTTCAGAAAGGAGGCGAATGGGTGCTTGCTTGAGCCCCAGATGGCTTTGAGAAGCAGAGATGCCCCCACGACTACCTGCCACGTGTGCCCACCACCGGCACCTGATGGCTGCTGGCCAAGCCCCAGGGACTCCAGTTTCTGCTCCACTGGCTCCATTGGCAACTGGGCTTCTGGGTGAGGAAGCCCCAGGTTACCCTCGGGCATCAGCACTGGGAGGGGATGTTGGTGGGAAATGAGCAGGGGCCCCAACCCCTGCCCCAAACTCCAGAGCCCTGGGCTTAGAGCTAAGGGGCCTGAGTCCAAACACTTGCCCAGCCGTGTTAATCACACCTCTGCTCTTCGGTTTTCTCACCTGCATAATGGGGATAATTGAGGATCCCATTCCTTCCCACCTCTCATCCCAGGACTTCAGCACAACCCAGTGGTGCAGAGAACACAGCAGCCCGAGCCAGAGTACAGAGTGCGCGGTCCAGGCAGCCTCCCAACTCTCCTTCATGGTCAGCTCCCCAGGAGGTCGCTAGGGTCAGATGAAGGCGGGACAGGACCCGGGTCTCTATGGCAAAAGGCCCCCAGGGGTTCTATCGCTGAGGAAACCCAACACAGAAATCCAAACAGGCCTGGAAGGAGGGGTGCTGGCCCAGCAGTAAAGCCGATGGAGGAGGGGAGGAAGGGCTCGTTGTCTCCCAGGTACACACCTGTGCGCCCTGAGTGGGAGTCAGGGGAGACAGAGTTTGACAAGCTGGGAGGAGAGCTGTCTGTCTGCCTGTCTGTCTGTCTTCCAAGTGGAAACTGGGGGTGGAGCAGGCAGGGGGATAGAGGCTGCCTCACTTGTCAGAATTAGCAAGTTCCACAGTTGGGCAACACTCCGACACGCAGGGAATACAGACACATGCGTGCACATGCATCCTGCCTCCAAAGCGACAGGGTCACACCTGCACTTACGCAGGCTGCATGACGGCAGGAGTACACAGGGACACATACACGCGGGGCACTCAGCCACGCATGGCGCAGGCACCTGGCCCCCCACTCATCCTCGAAAACCAAACATCCATATACCCTCACATAGACGGATGCCAGAGCACACAGCCCAGCACTCGGGCACGTCCGCTCGCCCCCAGGCGGGTGCGCCAGCCCTCTGGGTCTGTTCCAAGTTGGAGCCTCTCACGTGAGGCCCAATGTGTCATTTCCAAACAGAAGGAATCCAGCTCCCTCGCAGCAGGGAGGAAGAGCAGGGTGTGTGGCTGGGTGGGTGGGTGCGTGGGCATGTGCGGGGGGAGGGCATGCGTGCGAGGGAGGCAAGCATGTGAGTACCAGGGCATGTGTGCTGGGGCATGGTGCTCGCGGGCTGGGGGCTCAAAGGTGGGGTGGGGGAAGGAGCCCGGGGAAACAGAGTGTGCCTTTGTGAGGGGGTGTGTGTGCCGCCTGGTCTGCGTGCAGTGGGTGTGGGTGTTTGTCTCCCTGTATCCGCCTTCTCTCCCGTCCTGGACTTTTAGCCTTCCTGGGCTTGCCTTCTTCATGTCCTGCCTCTTCCCTCTCGGGCTCAAACTGGGTGCCCTGGTGGAGGAGGGGGCACCCCTCCAGGACCTAGTCCAAGCCCAGACGCTGCCTGAGGCTTCCCTCTAGCTCCCCCTCCCTTCCGTTCCTCTCTTTCCTCCCTCCCTCTCTTTCCCTTTCTCCCTCCCCCCCCCAGGCTGGCGTGCCAGGGGGTGGGACATGCCAATCACTGGCTGTGCCTCTCCCGTTGCCAGCACAGGGCGCAGCTCCCCCCGGGAGCCAGGTGTTTGGGTCCCTGGAGACGCCGCCGGCCCCCGGGGAGGCAGTGGGGCTGAGGACCCTACAGACCCCTCTCCAGTCCCTTGGTGAGTACATTTGGAAGGGTTTGGGAGGGGCTGCACTGAGGTGGGGGCAGGAGAAGCAGGGTCCTCGGTGGGGGGGTGGGGTAGGGCAGGGAGGAGGATGAGACGGAAATGGGGATGGACCCCAGAGAGAGGAGGAGGTCAGGGAGGGGTCTAGAGGGCAAGAAGGCGCTGTAGCACTGGACACTGACTGCTCCAAACACCCTGTCTCCTGGCTTTGAATGGATACATCTGATGTTTTTCTGGGCTTCCGCTGGCAGAGAAGATGGAGACCCCCTCAGGAAGCTGGACCTGGGGCTGGGAAGGGATTGGGCTGCCCTGCGGCAAGCAGAGCTCCCAGCACCCTGGGGCAGAGCGGGAAGGGCTGGGGGCCAGGAGGCAGCCCTGCCACCAGCATCCCGTGGGCAGTTGACCCCCCTTAATTGGGGCGCCAGTCCCAGAACCTCCTCCTCTCCTCACTCAGGGTACCTTGAATCCCACCACCCCGTCTACCTCAGCTCCCCCAAGATGGACTGAACCACGCTGCTGGCCAGACGGACAAGCTGGATGCCAAGGTGGGTGTCGGGCCAGAAGCCAGTGGGAGACCAGGCAAAGAGCCCCAGGGCTCTCTGGGGACAAATGGGCACATGGATGGCCATGCCAGCCAGGAAACGTGACCCTGACATGTGCGGGGGCCCAGCCTCCCTATGTCCCTAGTATCTTGGGCTCCCACAAGGCAGGTCTTAATCCTATGTCCAGGCAATGCATGGACACTAATGGGCACCTAAGCCAGGTGCCCACCCCAGTGCCCTCAGACTCCACAATGTGGAGATAGGCTGGGGGCCAGAAGCTCTGATTCTTGTAGAGCCGCCAACTCCTGGGCATGCTGCTGGGGCGGGGGTAGTCAGCTTTCATTAGGTCATTCAGACACGTGCAGCTGAGGGGTGTCCAGGGCCAATGGAGAGAGGTTCAGCTCTTCCCACAAAGCACACCTGCAGCTCCACCCAGACTGACCCAGGGCCCCCTGTCCGGCTGGCCGGAAGGAGTCAGGCAGTCTCCAGCAGCCGGACAGCCTCCTGTCCCTGGGTAATGAGCTGCTCACTGAGCTGTCAGATGAGAGTTCTCTGGCCCCTGACCTCGGCCACTAGGCAAGACAGATTGCTGCTGAGATATGAGAGGGGAGGAGGTAGTGACATGGGCTGCAGAAGACGGGCTGGCGGCTGGCGGCTGACGTCTGGGAGCCGTGTCCTAATGCAACAGGGAGTCCACAGTGTGGAGAAGGGGCTAGGCAGAGGTCACGCAGGACCCAGAAAGGACCTTCCCATTGTAGAGATGGAGGGACTGAGGCTGGGAAAGGGACGCGCTCGTGGTCAGAGAAGGGATGTTTAGGGGTCCATTGGGGGTTGGACCCCTTCTTCTCACCCTCAGCACAATGATGCACTGCCGCCTCCGTGAGCAGGAAGGTGGGGTGGGGGAGCAGGGGGTGCAGCAAGCTCTGTGAGGCAGGAGCTCGGGCTCCCAGCGGGCGGGCGGGGAGAGGTGGGTGACTGTGCTGGGTTTCTGCTCTGCTGTGGTGCCATGGTGATGCCTACAAGGACGGGGGAGGGAGAAGAAAGGAAATGGGGAGGGGAGTGCAAGGAGCAGGGGGCATGCGGAGAGGAGGATGAGGGTTCCAGCACCTCTGATGCCACACTGACGGAGCCAGAGCGAGGTCCAGGGCCCAGCCTGCTAACAGTCAGCTCAGGCATGGTCCAGCTAAAGCCAGCAACTGGTTAAGGTCCACCCAGATGAGCAGATTTGGCAGTGGTTCTAGGGCTGGTGCTCCTCTTCTGGCTCAGCAGTGCATTTCTGTAGCATTTAACCGATGGCTGCTGTCCTCCACACAGCTAGCTGGCATTCCCAGTGGTGACTATCGAACCTGAAAATGTGATAAATCCTATTTGTTTACTCCCTCATTCCCAAGGCCAGGTATCAGGGGTGGAAGTTTCGTGAACCTTTAATGGGTCAAGAGCTACCTTTGGACAAAACTTAACCCCAGGCAAGAGAGCCGCCTGGAACAGGCTGGCTTCTGGGTTAAGGCCCCAGCAGAAGGGACCACTGGGGAGACCTGGCCAGAAGGAGCACCCTCTCACCGCACATGTGAGACTGCAGGTGCCCAGCCTCACGGCCCCTCCACATACCTCCTCCCCAGTATTGTCCCATCTCCCTAGCCAGGGTTCCGCCTGTTTCTAGACCCAGAATGACAAGATGGCTCCACTCCTCCCTCCGAAATCTCTTCCCCAGCATGCCCTCGTTTTCTGCTTCCCCTTGTACACTCCTTGACCAGCAATAGTTCAAGAAAGCCTGGCGTTCAGGAGCCCCTCTCCCTGGCTCTCTCCCCCTGCCTCCCCCAGTGACTCTCTCCCCCTTCCCCCAACTTCTCACCAGCCAGATCCCCAGCCCCTGGGGATTGGTCCAGGGCGCTGGCAGTGAGCAGTCTGGCCTGCTGCACTAGAGGCTCTGACCTCATCCCTTAACCCTTTGAGCTCAGGCCAACATTTTCCTCTGCCCCACCCACAGTGACAGACACTATCACACCTCCATGCCTGTCCTATCACCTCACTTAGCTTCCTTGCAGCTGGGTGAGGCAGGGCTTCTTTGGTCCATTTCACAGCTGAGGATGCTGTTTTTCTCCCATGCTCTCAAGCCAGGCAGGGCCTCACTCAAGGGAGCAGGGTCCTGGCAGACGGGGGAACTGGAGGGAGCAGAGGGGGCTCTGGGCCATACTCTGGAGCTGGTCCTGACCCCAGCAGGCTCATCCTTAGCCTGAAGTCAGGTACACATTCATGTATTTATTCCACAAATATTTATTGAGCAACTACTATGTGCGAGCCCTGGGTTAAAGCAGTGAATGAGGCAGACACAGCCCCTACCCTGCCTCTCAAAGAACTCTGGCTGGACCTCCCCCTTCCCACAGCACTGTCACCATATATCACCGAGACAGATGACAGACACACAGGCCAGATTCTGAAGGAAGGACCGATTCCTCAGTGTTGACTGATTCACACTAGGGCTTGGCCAAGTTAGTTGCGGTGGGCAAGGAGGCACGAGCCCTCCATCCCCTCCAGAGCAGCTGGTCTCCGAGGCAGACCGCCTGCTCCAAATCCTGGTTGCATCGCCGATGAGCTGTGAGGTCCTTGAGGTCTAGAAGCCTCAGTTTAGGCCTTTTGCAAAAGGCGGATAATAGAACCTACTTCACAAGGGTTGCAACAGGTAAATTAGATCAGGTATATAATGCTTAAGGCCATGTAGGGTATATAGTAAGCAGTAAGTATGAGTTGCTATGATTATATTAGTAATAGTATTAAAGGCTCCCAACAGCCTTTGTCAGGGGCCACAGTCCTGGGCAGAAACCACCTCCCCATTTCCTTGTTACCTTCCCATACCCCAGACATGACATCGTCTGAGGATGGGTCCCAACCCATCCCCACAGAGCTATGGACTCACCCCACTATTCCCAGCCTCACTCGGCAATGCACACACCCTCACTCACAAATACCCATCCTAGGAGTTCACTGCCATCCCACAGAAGGGTAACAAGGTCAGGACAGTGACTTACCCAAGGTCACACAGCAAGGCAAGAGCTTGCAGCCAGGCAGACATGGTGGCAAGAGCTGCCCCGGGGAATCTTCCTCCCACCCGCTGCAATCCCCACTGACTAGTCCCTAACCCCATGGATGGCTTCACGGAATGTGCTCTGCAAATTCAGCGTCAAGCCCCACTTTCAAGCAGATGGCTGACACTAAGCCCCTCCTGTGTAGACATTCTGGAGCCACCACCGAACCTTGGCACCCTAACTCTCAGCTCGGGCTGGCCTCCCCAGGGGAACCTTCCCATCACAGGAAGCCAGGTTCTTTCACAGCCACCGCCTTGCCTGTCCCGCAGCCTTAAACAGGTAGAGGATTGCCCCCAGTCAAGAGTTAAGGAGACTTGGACAGGTCACACCACAGGGACTAGAGCACGGCTCCAGAAACCTTCTCCTGAGCTCTCTCACTGTCCAAGAGAAGGTTTGGGGCGGGGGGACCCCTGCTTCTGATTGTGGAAAAAAGCCCTTCATTGACAAGTCTGTTCTCAGGCTGCATCGCAGCAGAAGGTTCAGCGGGAGGCAAGAATCAGGCTCCACTTGCCCAGAACCTGTGCCCCTCTCCATTCACCCAGCCGCCCAGGCGGGTGGCCTTAGCCCTCACAGCACACGGGTGGGGCAGAGCGGAGTTGTCCAAGTGGAAAAAACGCAGGCCTGGCGCCCGCAGGTCCCACTCAGGATCCCAACTCTACCACCTCTGCGGGACCATCAGAAAAGCCACTTAGCCCCGTGAGCCTCAGTGTCCTCACCTATAAAATAAAGATAGAAACCCCCATTGGGGTGTCCCATGATTAAGGGAAATGATATTATATATCAGGTGCCTGGCATGCAGGAGGTATTAATTTTGGTGGTCATCGGCATGACTATTTAAATAGGAGAGTTGGAAGGGACTTCCAGACATCAAGGGAAGGGACTGCCAGCTTCCTCACCTCCAAGGACCCCTTGGGTTACTTCTCACACTTCCCCCTGTTCTGAAGCTTTTTTAAAATTCACCAAAGTTATAGGAAGCCTTGCAATGGACAGAGGTCACCGTGTTCCCACTCCGAGTTGATGCCATTCCAGTCCCAACTGGGACAACCTAAGTGAGTCCTCAGCCTTACTCCAGGGACTTGGCTCCTTCCTGTTCAGCATCTTGAGATGTGGGTTTCAGGACCCCATAAAATCTCTCCAGACGCTGGTCCAACTCCTCCACTACCGATGAGCAAACTGGAAACCAGACAGGGGCTGTGCCTGGGGTCTGCAGGCGAAGAGGCTTGCTAGGAGGGGGCTGGGCAGTGGATCAGGAGAAGGCGTTGGGAATAACAACAGAGGCCTTTAGTCGAGTGTCTGTTTCAGTGCCGGGAGCTTTGAACACTATTATTCCCCTCGGCTGGGGCATGAGGGCAGCAGGGGAATGAAAGTTGAGTGATTCCTGATGGTCACACAGCTAGGAAGGGACAGTGCTGAGCTTCAACCCCAAGGCTGGGATCTGCAATGTCAGGACTAGGGTGAGTCAAGTGAGGCACTCGCCTCAGGGCAAAATTTAAAAGGGGGGTGGGAGGGGGCACAAAAAGACTCACTAATCAAGATAATATTGTAATGTAATATTTTAAAAAATCAAATAGCAAATTACAGCCCACAGGCCGGCCACCTGTTTTTGCAAATAAAGTTTTATTGGAACCAGGGCCAGGATCAGAGTGAGGCAAGTGAGAGAGGGCTGTTGTGCAGTGCAAGGCTGGATCCTGTCTTTGTTTAACATGTTGTTCATCATGGACTTTTTGCATTAATTTCCATTTTCAGATATATTGCATGAAAATATTTTCTTAATTACTGAGTTTTGAGGCACCCCTTAAATTTTGCACCTGAGGCAAGTGCCTGACTCGCCTTATCCTAGTCCCAGCTGCGGTGGGACAAGGGGCAGACCTTTGAAGTCTGCCCGAGCTGATGAGAGGCGCGTGTAGCTGGGCAGGGTGCAGCACTCAGGCCGGCCAGTTCCTCTGGTCTGACTGAGCCTCTGCAGGTCTTTGCCTGGGCCGGGGCTGCAGAGCTGCTCCAGGCTACCTGGAGGGTGTGGCATGGGGGACAGCAGCCAGGGGACCTTGAGCTCTACCCCATTTTCTCTGTGCCTCAGTTGCTCCCTTTGTGCAGTGGGCATTAAACAGCACTCAGTTCAGAAAATCAAAGTGACAAGAGTTGTACAGGGCAAATCTCAAGAGTAGCATCCACCAGCAGCCTCACGAGTACAAGGAAACTCAGTGATCAAGACAAATCATAGCCCTTTTGTCATGACAGAGGGGTCCATTTGCCGTTCTGCGGTGAACATATCTTTCTCTTAGTCTTCCTCTTGCTCGGTAAACCTATCTTTTCTTTCCTCAACATACTTCATTTCATGCTTGCCTTGAAAGAAAAAAAGACAAATTATATTTTAAAGTAATATTCTTAAAATTCAAATTGGCAAACTACGGCCCTGGGGCTGACCTTCAGTTTTTGTAAATGAAGTTTCCTTGGAACACACTGCCTGGGCTCAGATCCTGGTTGTGTGAGCTTGTGCAAATTCTCTTGCTTTTCTCAGCCTGGAATTCCTCAGCTGTAAAATGGAGATAACAGCAATCCCCAGGTCATAGGTTCCAGTTAAGATTAGATGAGACTATGCATACAAGCCCTTTCACAATGACTAGCACTCAGGGAGCACTAAATAACAGCAATGAGCATTATTATTATTAGTTGCTATTGCAGTGTCAGAGATTTTTTAATCAAAGAAGTAGACATTCCTACACAGGAAGGAGCCCTCCTTGCTACACATACTGAGCATTAATAAGGACCCAGTGCTTGCATGTGCCAGGGGCTCTTCCAGGCACTCTACATGCATTGGCTCATTTAATCCTCACAATTCCTGGGGGTGTTAGCTAGCGGTAGCTAATAGGTTTTATCCCCATTTTTCAGTTGAGGAAACCAAGACATAAAGAAGTTATGTCACCAGCAATATTCACACACCTAGTAAAGGGCATTGCCTGGATTCAAATTCAGACAGTCTGGCTCCAGAGTCTAAGTTCTTTAACTGTGATGTTACACATGCGCCCTCACAGGCAAACTGTCCCAGATACACTGACAGCCACAGTCCTTCCTGCTCATTCTGTCCCACGCCAAACTCGCCATGCCTAGAACTGCTCTTGTACGCTGACAGTTCACCATGAGCCATGGGATGGCCTCAGCCACACGCCGCCCAGGCCACCTATCACAGGGATAGTACTTCAGTCTGTCACAGGCCTGGTGCCCAAGGAGCACCAGAGGTTGGTGGGCCCTTGATGAACATCTCTTCCTTGGAATTTTTCCAACAATACAGCCCCCTAAGGCCACAGCTATGAGTTGGGGGAACCCTCAGTATCTTCATTGGACAGATGCATGCCTGAGGCCCGGAACAGGAAGGGACCCACCAAATTACAAGGCAGTAAGGCCATGGCTGAGCTGGCCTGGACCCTCGCCCTTCACTGTGGCTTCACCTTGGTTGTGGAGGCCTCCTGTCCAGCTGGGAGGTTGCTAAGGGTCCTGGCCTGCCTTTCTCTTTACCCAGCCCTAGTGCCCGGGCCAGACTCCAGATCCAAGAAAAGTCTGGAGGATCTTCCTGTTCCCTTTGCTTCCTGATACTCAGCTGGGGCCCAGGAACAGAGTGGGGAGAGGGAGGGAGGCTTCCCACGCCCCATCTGGGGCCAGACCCCTACTTAGCTGGGAGCTGGAGCCCTCATCCCTGCTGCCTGCTTTTACCCCAGACCCTCCTACCACCAAGCGGGTGGCTGGGCCCAGCACCAGATACGACCTTCCTCATGTATGTATGTAAACCCACATGCACAGAAAAATGCACAGACACACACAAATACACACACACACACACACACACACACACACACACACACATATGCACGGTGCCCCTCTGCTCTCATCTCTTTCCCCTTACCCTCTCTGAGCCCTCCCCTTTCTTCCCATGTGTCCTTGTGAGATGGAAGAACCCCACTGGAGCGCCACATACCCAGTGTGAGTGAGAAGTGGCTTCTCATCGTACTTACCACCCATGTCACCATGGCCAGGCCTTGCTGCTGCTCAGAGCCACCGTCGCCTCAGTGAGATGTAACAAGAGACCTTTCTTCTAGAGATGTACCAGGGTTAAATTAGATAACTCAATTAAGGGCTTAGCACTGTGTCTGGCATGTAGTGACTACTCAGTAAATGAGCACTTTAATAAAGTTGAGTGAAACGCTTTGAAAATTTGGCAGGACTGTACACAAAGTGAGTCTCCTCCCAACTCCTGCCACATGAGTTAAGCAAGACAGGAATTAGCAGTAATTTCCCAATGAGAAAATTGAGACTCAAGAGTCTGAATGAAGAAGCTGGATTCCAAAGCCTCCCCGTGCTGCTGGCAAATCCTCTCGCGGCTGGGAAAGAGCTCTGTAAGTGGCCATGTGTGAGCACCAGTAAGGGAGGACAGGGGCTGTGTCCTTAGCCCCTTCCACTCAGGGTTATCAGAGATGTCCAAGGCCCAACCAAAGCCCATGTCCTCTCTCTTCAGGTGATGACCTTCCTCTGAGGAAGCCCTGTAGCGTGACTGGAGGAAGGGGCTGCCCACCCCAGCCCCATCTGGCCACCATGAACACCTCAGCCCCACCTGCCGTCAGCCCCAACATCACCGTCCTGGCACCAGGAAAGGGTCCCTGGCAAGTGGCCTTCATTGGGATCACCACAGGCCTCCTGTCCCTGGCCACAGTGACAGGCAACCTGCTGGTACTCATATCCTTCAAGGTCAACACGGAGCTCAAGACAGTCAATAACTACTTCCTGCTGAGCCTGGCCTGCGCCGACCTGATCATTGGCACCTTCTCCATGAACCTGTACACCACCTACCTGCTCATGGGCCACTGGGCTCTGGGCACGCTGGCTTGCGACCTCTGGCTGGCCCTGGACTATGTGGCCAGCAATGCCTCCGTCATGAATCTGCTGCTCATCAGCTTTGACCGCTACTTCTCCGTGACCCGGCCCCTGAGCTACCGCGCCAAGCGCACACCCCGCCGGGCAGCGCTGATGATTGGCCTGGCCTGGCTGGTTTCCTTCATCCTCTGGGCCCCAGCCATCCTCTTCTGGCAGTACCTGGTAGGGGAGCGGACAGTGCTGGCCGGGCAGTGCTACATCCAGTTCCTCTCCCAGCCCATCATCACCTTTGGCACAGCCATGGCCGCCTTCTACCTGCCTGTCACGGTCATGTGTACGCTCTACTGGCGCATCTACCGGGAGACAGAAAACCGGGCACGGGAGCTGGCAGCCCTTCAGGGCTCCGAGACACCAGGCAAAGGGGGTGGCAGCAGCAGCAGCTCAGAGAGGTCTCAGCCAGGGGCTGAGGGATCACCAGAGACTCCCCCAGGCCGCTGCTGTCGCTGTTGCCGGGCCCCCCGGCTGCTGCAGGCCTACAGCTGGAAAGAGGAAGAGGAAGAGGATGAAGGCTCCATGGAGTCCCTCACATCCTCAGAGGGTGAGGAGCCCGGCTCTGAAGTGGTGATCAAGATGCCCATGGTGGACCCCGAGGCACAGCCGCCCACCAAGCAGCCCCCCCGGAGCTCCCCGAATACAGTCAAGCGGCCGACCAGGAAAGGGCGTGATCGAGCGGGCAAGAGCCAGAAGCCCCGAGGGAAGGAGCAGCTGGCCAAGCGGAAGACCTTCTCACTGGTCAAGGAGAAGAAGGCGGCTCGGACCCTGAGTGCCATCCTGCTGGCCTTCATCCTCACCTGGACACCGTACAACATCATGGTGCTGGTGTCCACCTTCTGCAAGGACTGTGTTCCCGAGACCCTGTGGGAGCTGGGCTACTGGCTGTGCTACGTCAACAGCACCATCAACCCCATGTGCTACGCACTCTGCAACAAAGCCTTCCGGGACACCTTCCGCCTGCTGCTGCTCTGCCGCTGGGACAAGAGACGCTGGCGCAAGATCCCAAAGCGCCCTGGCTCTGTTCACCGCACCCCCTCCCGCCAATGCTGATGGCCCCTCTCCTGCACCCCTGCACCCCAGCCCCCGGGAGAGGCCGGTGGAAAGCGGGCAGAGGCTGCATCCTCAGCCCTAGGGCCCTGCACAGGCCTCACCCGGCTTCCCAGGCCCCTAGGTCACCTTCCTGGACAGCCCAGAGAGACCCTGCCAACTTTCCAAACTTTGCTATTCCCAGGCAGGGAGTGAAACCCGGGGAACTGGTTTTTCTCTTCCCTGCTGGGTGGGAATGGGCTCTTCACCAGGAAGAAGGCCTGGGAGGAGGATCCGGGCTTTGGACTCCTTGTTTGCGTTTAGGCAGGAAGTCAGGAGCCAGCAGGGCGGGACAGGAGAAAGAAGCATTAACATTAGTCTTCTTGGCCCAGTGGCGTCCCAGAGTGCGATGTGAGATGGCGCCCTCTGGGGGTCACAGCCCAGAACTGACACCGACCACTGAGAGAAAAGCTTGGCTCACAGAGAGCTGGGGATCCCCCCCTCCATAGGCAGATCCCGCCCAGCTGGGCCCTAGGCGCACACCCCAGGATTGTCCAGCCTCCTTACAAATGTCCTCAGAGCATCCCTATGTGGGTCACCCCAAGGAAATGTCAAGCATCAACAGGGCAATGACACCAGAGGGGACCAGCTTGTCTAGTCACCATCAAGTCCCAAGGCAGCAGCAGGACCAGGCGCCAGGTGTCCCGACTATGTCATTTCCCTGGGTTCAGGGGGCAGGGGTGCCTGCTATCCAGCCCCACACTCCCACCCCCTGCCCCAGAGAAGCCTCAGTCCCTCCCTCCTGGCTCACAGCCACCCCCTGGATGGATCTGCTCCCTGCAGACCTAGCCAGGCCTCCCGCATGCTGCCTGCCTCCAGCCCTGCCCCACACAGGCCTGGCCCAGCCAGCAGTTTCTCTCCTGTGAGCTCCCCGATCCGATCCATGCATGGTCTCCCAGCCACCCTGACCTCCGGGCCCAGCCTGGCCTCAGATGTTCTTTCCTTCCATCCTCAGCAAGTGCTGAGTCTGTGAATAAAGCCACATAACCAGCGGGCACTAAGGGGCCTTCCTCCCTGTGTTGGCTCAAGGCCCTGATCTCAGGCCAGAGCATGATGGGGCAGGGAGGGCCCAAGTACTGTAAAATGTGGGCCGAGGCCCTGAAGGTGGTTGCAGGATGGGCAGCAGGGAGTGGCTGGATCTACCAAAGCCTGTGGGTCCCAGCACCATGGGTCCCCAGCTCAGGTGAGTGGGGCTGTAACTGCCAGACCTGGGCTTTGGAAGTGGGGCCACTAGGCAAAATAAAGTGCCCCTGCCCACACCCCTGCATTTTCTCTGTTGGCCCTGCCATACCCAGGGAGAACAGAACTGCTCCAAACCCCCATTTACAGGTGGGGATACTAAAGCCCAGAGGCCCAGGAGGTTGTTCAGGGTTAGCCCACAGAGCAATACCAGGTCTCCAAGCAATTCATAGCCTCTGGACCCTGGACTGTGGAGTTGCGGGGCTTGGGGTATTTAGGCCAAAATGCTCCATCAGGGTGACCCTGAGGCCGGGTTATAAGGTTTTGGTGAGGGTTCCCCAAAGCCTAACACAATGGAATCCTAGAGAGGTTAATTCCATAGCCTAAAGCAGTGGTTCTCAAAGTGTGGCTGTTACTGGGGGTTCCCAAGATCACCTTTAGGTCCAACGATTTGCTATTAATAGGATGCACAGAACTCAGCAAAGCTGTTATACTTGCAGTTACAGTTTATTACAGTGGAAGAATACAGAGTAAAACAGCAACAGAAAAAGGTGCATGGGGCAGAGTCCAGGAGAGACTAGGTGCAAGCTTCCAGTTGTCCTCTCTCAGTGGAGTCTTTGCAGATAGTACTTAATTCTCTGTATGATGTGTGACAACGTATGTGAAGTATTGCCAACCAAAAAAGCTCACCAGAGCCTTGGTGTCCAGTGTTCTCACTGGAGGTTGGTCATGTAGGCATGGCTGACCACCCACCTGGCTGGCCTTGGTTACTTAGTCTCTAGCCCTTCTAGAGGTTAAACTGATACTGTGTGGCCCAAGGCTTCCACCATAAGTCCCGTTGTTAGCATAGACTCTCTGGTATGGCCTAAGGCCCACAGGTAACCAAAAAGACTCTTACTGGGCAGGTTATTCCAAGGGTTTAGGGTTATCTCTGAGGAGCCAGGTAAGACCAACCTTTTCTTTGAAATGTGCAGGCTTTGGACAATCCAGACCTGCTGAACGAATCTTTTAGTTCACAGTGGTCCTAACCAATAGCATCGATATCACCTGGGAACTTGTTAGATATGTAAATTCTCATGGTCACCCTAGATTTACTAAATCAGAAATTCTGGGGGTGGAACCCAGCCATTTGTTTTAATAAGCCCTCCAGGTGATTCGGATGCAGGCTACAGTTTGAGAGTCTCTGACCCAGAGGAATGAAGCCCTGGATGGAGATAAATCCCTGCAGAAGGAGGAATGGGGATTCGCCCCACACACAGTTGTTGGGACTGCCAGAAGCTGTGGAAAGCAAGCTTCCAACACTATGGGCAAGGGCATCCACTGTAGAAGCCAGCAGGAAGCACAGCACTGTGAGAATGACCCTAGGACACAAACCCCATACCCTTCTCCAACCAGCACAGACTGTCAGCTCAAGACCCTGAGAGGGCACCTCCCTTGCCGCTGCATGCTCACAGCCTGGCGGCCCCCTTTGGGCTAAATGCTCTGCCCTATGTTGAAGGCGTTAGAACTGAGGTAGCTGAGCAGTGTTGGGAGAGCAGGAGCTTTGGAGTCAGATTAACCTGACCTCTACTGAAGGCCAGAAGTGGGGAGTCAAAGCTGGCATTCAGATCAGGAATGAGGCTAGCAGGTCAAACTTGTTCCTTGTCCCAGCCGCAGGTCCTACCTGCCATGTCTCTCACCGAGCGACCTTAGGTACGTATCTTATTCTCAGTGTCCTCATCTCCGAAAGAGGAACTCTTCTGGTAGAAGAGTTAAGCGGATGAGATGAACTGTAGGAAAAGCACCTCGTGGCCCTCTAATCAGTGTTACCCTAGGACAAGGCTGCTCACAGGTAAATGCCAGACACCATGGCTAGTTTCAGACCCAGCTCCTTCCCTGCACCTCCAGCATCAGCTCTGAAGAGCCCAGAGTCCCTTGTGCCAAGCATTGGGAGAAGAAACTTGAACTCCAACAGGACACGACTTGGTTAAAGGAGCAGAGGGGAGCAAGCCGGGGTGGGAGAGGGCAGGCATTCCAGGAAGGCTTCTCAGAGGTGGTCTGTGCCCTGCAGGCCTCTGAAGCAAGATTCCTATAGACTCAGCTGCCAGGGAATGGAGGAAATGGCATGGGCCGGAAGGGAGAGGTGGCCAGACATGGCATCTGTCCACCCCAAACACTGCACCCCTCCCACCCTAAGGGAGTCCTTCTTGGCCCCAGAAACAAGGGCTGTTTCGTGCCTAAGCAGGAAGTAGAGAAAGAATGAGGTGGCTTTGTGAATGCCACCTCCTCCCCTAAGGCTATCCCCAGGTTGGAGCAGGTCTGAAGAAGGGGGAGCACGTTAGGATCCTCTTTCCTGCTCCCTACCCCGCTCCGTTCCCACCGAATCCCTTTTGCGCCATCTACTGGCAATCATGGGAATAGCCCTGCCGAGAACCCACCTCTGGGAACCTGCCCGGGCCTGTTTCCCAGACAACAGGACGGGACACAGAACATCCGATGGAGTAGGTATGGCCACCCCAGTTCCTGCCCCAAACCTGGACAGGAACATAAGGCCCCGGAAGGATCAGCTCACTTGGCTACTACTACAAACCTGCAGAGACAGGCCCTACCTCTCTGGCCAGCATGCCAACCTCACCAACTAGGATATAGAAGAGAGGCAACTTGGCATCTAGAGACAGCGCCATCTTCTCCCAGTGCCTGCCAGCCTCTGGAATCCTTGGTTTCATTCTTAGGATGCTGGCTTAGATTTCACAGAACTCAGGCTGACCCAACCGGAAATCCAGACAGGTACCTGCTCACCTTTAAAGCACAAAAGCCTTTTGAATGCCCAGGTGCCCCACACTAGCCTCAGGCTCTGAAGGGCTTGCAGTTATTGCTTCTGACATCTCTGTTGTTAGCATCTTTGTTAACAAACTGCATAATTCCCAGAACCAGACTATCACACAAAACAGGCCTGAGAACAATTCTCACTCTTCCCCCCCTACCCCGCCCCATCCCTCCCCTGCCCCTGAGTTTCAGT
Organism: Indri indri; assembly: GCA_004363605.1. Lineage (NCBI taxonomy): Eukaryota > Metazoa > Chordata > Mammalia > Primates > Indriidae > Indri > Indri indri. Next base: position 11,217 of record RJWJ010014640.1, on the reverse strand, counting down.
CTCCCTCTTCCCTCTTCCTACTCCTGGCCCAACTAGCGCCACCACTCACATGGTGCTCAAGCCAGAAAGCGAGGAGCCTCCCAGACGCCTTCTCCTGTTCACCCCCTGCACCCAGTCTGTGTCCTGAACAGTTCTCAAACTCCCCCCGTTCTGCCCATCCCCACTACCACGACTATCCTAGTGCTTCTTGCCTAAAATGCTAAAACAATCCCTTAACTCAGGGGTTAGCAAATTTTTTTCTGAAAAAGGACAGATAGCAAATATTTTAGACTGTTATGGCTAAGGGACAAAATTGAGGATATTATGTAGGTACTCATATATTAAACAGTCTCTGGCACAGCTATTCAGCTCTGCCATTGCAGTCAAAAGCAGCCATAGGCCAGGTGTGGTGGCTCATGCCTGTAATCCCAGCACTTTGGGAGGCTGAGGCAGGAGGATCACTGGAGGCCAGGAGTTCAAGACCAATCTGAGAGACATAATGAGACCCCAGTTCTACAAAAATTAGCCGGGCAGGGTGGCGCATTCCCAGCCACTTGGGAAGTTGAGGCAGGAGAATCACTCAAGCCTAGGAGTTTGAGGTTACAGTGAACTGTGATGATGCCACTGCACTCCAGCCTGGGTGACAGAGCAAGACACTGTCTCAAAAAAAAAGGCAGCCATAGACAATACATAAGTGAATGAGCGTGGCTATGTTCCAATAAAATTTTATTTGAATTTCATATAATTTTTCATGTGTCACAAATATTAACCTTTTGTTTTTCAGCCTTTTAAAATGCAAAATCCATTCTTAACTCTTTTGGTCAGTATAAAAACAGGCCCACCAGCCACAGGTGCCAGCCCTGCTTTAATTGGTTCCACTCCCATGCATTCTCCAGCCTCAAGCCCAAGTGATTTTTCCAAAACACAGATCTGATGCTTTCAATCCCTTGCTTACAACCAGCCAAACGCGTGAGCCTTCAAAAGCCTTCGCTATCGGCCCTGCTTACCTCATTATCTGTTTCTGCAATCTTCCTCCCACAGACCCTAGTCCCAGCCTCTGGAATTCTCCTGGGCCTCACCCAGGCCCTACACTCACTCCATCATGTTTTTACCCCCAGTTTCTCTGCCTGGAATATTCTTGTCCCACTTCACCTGGAAAACTCCTATGCTTCCTTCAAGGTCCAGAAAGAAAAAATGGCCCCACCTGAGAGGGTTGCAGGGCATCCTCAGGGGAGAACAGGATTTGGTTGAAGCCAGGAGGCAGAGGAGGCTGGGATGCAGGGGCGCTGGCAGACCCCTGAACAGAGAGTGCACAGTGGAGAGGTCCAGGAGGAAGGCCCGGGCAGTAGAGGGAGCAGGTATGTGGGGATGTGGTGGGTGGGTAGGGAGATGGCTGTTTAAGCAGAGATGGCCCACGTGGGCCCACTCCTCCTCTAGCGGTTCTCCCTGAAGACCCATCCTGGAGGGGTTTTGTGTACCACTGGCCAGCTCCAAGGTCCTGGAGAGGATGGACAGTGTCTGTCTCTCGCTGTCTCTTTCTATCTATCTCTGACTATCTTTCATGTCTATTTCTGCCCTTATCTCACCCCAGTGCCATTCCAACACCCTACTGTGGCCTTCTCTGAGCACTGAAGGAGTCTGGTTACCAGGGGAGAGACCTCTGCTGAGGAAATGCCCAGATGGCTCCCTCCTTGGGCAGTGGGATGCTTACTTGGAACCCATCTGATAATGGCAGGACCGGACCAGGAAGCCAGGGCTGTCCTAAGCCAGAGGAACAAGCCAAAGTTTTATCTCAACACTGACTCCTCTACCTACAAGTTGGATGACTTGGTGCAACTTACTCAACCTCTACAAACTTTCATTTCCTTACCGAGAAAGGAGAGCCGCTGTGCCTACCCGACAGGGAGTTCAGTTCCGATAAATATGTACTGGGCCCCCCCCACTCTGTTCCAGAGACTCGGGGACAGGGGGAGACGTAGAGATGAACAGGACACCGTCTGCCTGGAGAAGCTTACACATTCTAAGGCACTTTTTAAAGATGTGGGTTGAGACCCCATTAGTGAGTCACAAAATCAGAGTCATGATCAGCATTTTTTTTTAATGAACTAGATTTGCAAACATCAGGGTGTCACACATAGTGAGGGTAAGGAGTACTTTTTGAAACTTTTGTTTCAATTTAGAAGAAGAAAACACACACACGTGTGCATGCACCAGGTCATAATGTGAAGTATTTCTAAGGATGGAATATGGTGCTAGGAGTTTGAGAGTGGGTTTGAGCACTGCACCAGGGAGTCACTGACAGGGTTGAATGAGATGGGCTGCAGGCTTCGTTTCCTAGGGCTGCTGGAGCAGAGTGCCACAAACCAGGTGGCTCAGAACAACAGAAATCGACTGTCTCACGGCTCTGGAGGCTAGAAGGCTAAAATTGAGGTGTTGGCAGCGCCCTGCTCCCTCTGAAAGCTGTAGGAGAGAATCCTTCCTTGCCTCTTCCACCTGCTGGTAGCCCCGAGAGGTCCTTTTCTTGCAGTTGCAGCATTTCAATCTGCCTCCATTTATCACACATTCTCCCTGCCTACATACGTCTCTCTGTTTCTTCTTAAAAGGACACCAGTCATATTGGACTAAGGGACCCCCTACTCCAGTGTGACCTCATCCTAACTAATCACATCTGCCTTCTGTGGTACTGAGGGTTAGGGCTTCTACATAGCTGTTTGGAGGACACAATCCACAATCCAACCTCCAGCATTATGGAACAGTGCTCAGCACCACATCAGACTCTCGGAGACAGTTCTTTGGGATTGCCCCTGCAGAAAGCCCCCCTGGGAGCACTCACGTGCCTGCAACTCCAGGGCTTTGAGTCTGGGTGCTGGAGTTGGGAACTAAACCACCAGGACCTCTAGTTTCCTGTTCTCAGTACCCAGTGCAGAATTCTTGGAGGGCAAAAATACTGTGCCTCAATGTACTTCTCAAAGAACACACCAGAGCTAGAGCCTCCCCCCAACATGCACTTCCTAATTCAAGCCTCCCCGGTGCCTGGTTCTCCACCTCTTCCTTCCTCCTCCCTTCTCCCAGGCCCCCGAGGGAGACAATGTGGAGTATGGCAAGAGTTTGGGAGCCAGGGTTTGGAAACATGGGCGAATCACTTCATTATTCTAAGCCTCAGTTTCCTCATCTGTAAAAGGGAGATAATTGTGCTATGACTGTCATATGTTAAACACTCAGAGAACAGTGGTTTCCTTCCCCACCCCCTGCGATCTTCACTTTCCCCTTCTCATGCTTCTCTGCCTCTGCCCAGCCAAGCCCAGGGGTGCACACTGCAGACCTCGGCCCCTCAGGATCAATAAGCGGCTGGCACATTGTCTGTGACATAGTAAACAATAGATGATCATTATTATATGATGTCTTTGCTGCCTTGGACAAGTGAAAACCAGACACGAAGTCCATCAGTATCTCTGATTCCTATTAGCCCCTCTGACATATGGACAAACTCTCTCTTTGAATCTTGAGAGTTCCTTGAGTTGGATGTTATTATCCCTATTTCACAGAGGAGGAAATTGAGGTTAGGCGGTTTAGGCAGGAGTAGGACAAGGATTCTACCCCAGAATGATCTGAAAGCCCATGTTCTCCTCTTCTTGACCCTGGCTGCCACCCTACCTGGGTGACTCACTCAACAGTGTCATGATCTCTTCAGCCCCAGGGACCTTACCCTCTAACCCACATCAGCCACATCCAGGACCCTCAACTGCTCCCTCTTCCAGAGCTGAAACCCCAGTGTCTCACAGTGTCACTGTCACTGTCACCCCAATGTACCTCACCCCCGAGCCCCTCATCTTCCAGGCCCTGTCCTTTTCCTCCCAATCTCTCAGTACCCTCCCCGCCATCACTTCCCTTCCCTGAGCAGCCTGGACCATGCACTCTTTCATCACCACCGCAAATACTCATGATCCCCTGGCCCCCTGCTTCCACCACGAATTCACCACCCCGGGTCAATCCCACCGTCCATCTTCCCTGACCCTACACATGGGCCATCGAGCACTGCTGGGAATGCTGCTCCCTGGCAGGTTGGCACCAGAACAAACGAAGGGTCCTGACCTCAGCTCAGGGGCCTCCTGGGGCCACCTCACCTCGCCTTACTCCAGAGCTGAGTGTTTGTTCTCAACTCCCACCTCTCTCCTCATGCCCCTACCTCCGCTTGCCTGCTGCTGCTTGTTGGGTTAAATGACACAAGACTCTGAAACTCTCTGTTTGATTAAGAAATCTTGCAGTCACTGGGTTTATTTTACCTTGTGCGTGGGAGAAGAGGTATGTGCAAATGCTCCCCCTCTGGCTTAACAAAGAAAACTCACAGGTATTTATACCTTCTAGAAAACAGAGGTGTGAATTTAAATATTATTGCCAGGGCAACACATTATTAAGGAAGACAAGCAATCAGAATCACAAGGTTTTTAAAAGTTAAAGGTTACTTTCACAGGACAAAGCAACATCCTCTTAAATTGGATTGTCTGACAAGACTCTCTTATTGGAGATAACATTTGCAAGGATGGTTTTATGAGGCAGAAAAGAATCTGCTTTTATTTCTGCTGCTGCAGAAGAAGAGGGAACATTTTCTCCTCATTATCATACTGAGGGTTTGGGGCTTTTGTTTTTTTCTTTTTCAGTTTGGGGAGGGTTTTCTGTTGTTGTTTTTGGAGATTTTTGTTTGTTTTTTGGTTTTTGTCACCACCAGTTAGAAGGAGCTGGAGTTTTCAAAGCAGCACCAGGAGAAACAAAGACAGGTCTGAGAGGTTGACCTCAAGCCAGCTGCTCCTGCCACCCACTGCCTGACAATCAGCTTACGTGTCCCTCAAACAGGAGCTCTCCCACTCTGCTACAGCAGGGCTTGTCAAACTTGAATGTGCATAGGAGTCACCTGAAATCTCATTAAAGCGCAGATTCTGACTTAATAGGTCTGCAGGGGGCCTAAGATTCTGCAGTTCCAACAGGCACGTTGTTACCATGAAAGGGAAAGCCCAGTTTATTCAGTTTCTGCTTTCTCCTTGAACCCCCAACACTTGGGGGGCACAGTTCTCACTCTCAGGTGATGGCCTTGTTTCCTGCCTGCTGGAGAAAGTAAAAGCAATCTGAGATATATGTATCAAAACATTACATTGTATACCCTATAAATATATACAATTATTAATTGTCAATTAAATTTTTAATTTAGTTTAATTTTTAAAAAGCAATCTGGGCCTGGCATGGTGGCTCACACCTGTACTCCCAGCACTCTGGGAGGCCAAGGCAGGAGGATCGCTTGAGCTCAGGAGTTCGAGACCAGCCTAAACAAGAGTGAGACCCCATCTCTACTAAAAATAGAAAAATTAGCCAGGCTCTATGGCGCACAGCTGTAGTCCCAGCTACTCAGGATGGCTTGAGCCCAGGAGTTGGAGGTTGTAGTGAGCTACGATGACACGCGCCACAGCACTCTAACCAGGGTAACAGAGCAAGACTCTGTCTTAAAAAAAAAAAAAAAAGAAAAGAAAAAAAAGCAATCTGGAGAGACACCAGGGCCATGTCTACACAGAGGAAATACCATGCGAGAAGGCAGCAAGAGGGCAGCTGTCTGCAAGCCAAGGAGAGAGGTTGCAGCGAAACTTAACAGAAACCAACCCTGCCGGCACCTTGATCTTAGACTTCCAGCCTCTAGAACTGTGAAAAAATAAATTTCTACTCTTTAAAAAGATGCAAAAGACTTAGGATTATGCAGGAAAAAAGGGAAAAAAGCAATCCGTGGGAGAAATTCCACAAACTCCTGCCACGTCTACCCACCAACTCTGTGCTCATAGGCTCTCCCTTCTCTGCGACTAAGCTCCCAGCCCAGGTCTGCCCTCCGCTACCCCCTCCCAGACTCAAAGGCATCTGTCGGACCAGTCTCCCCTCCATCCTCTCTCCCTCTCTTTCCCTCTCTCTTCCTTCTCTCTCGACATTAGTTTCCACCTCTGTTCTGAAGAAAATAGGCTGCTATTGCTCCTATTTAAAAAAACAGAAACAAAGAACACCCTTTGGCCCCCTTCTTCGTCTAGCTACTGCCACATTTCTCTCCCTCCCTTTAGCGCAGCACTGTCTGTAGTCGCTGACTCCAAAAGAGCCGCCTGTAGTCCCATAGTCACTAACTCCAAATGCTCTCCTCTGTCCCGCCCTAAATCCCCTCCGTTAGTGGCTCCGCAACCAAAACTGCTCTTGTCAAGGTCACCAAAGACCTCCATGCTGATGAACCCCATAGCCATCCCTCTGTCCTCTCACGTGACCCCCGAGCAGCACTTGACAGTCCCCAGGACCACACCCTCCTCCCTGCCTCACTGTCCCCTGCTTCTTAGTCTTCACTGCTGGTTCGTCCCCATTTCTCCAACCTCCGAAGAGCTGGGTCCTGGGTCCTCTTCTCTTTCCTCTCCATACTTACTACCCTGGCCATCTCACGGCTTTAAATACCAGCTGCACACATGACAAAGTCACATCTCCAGCCCAGGTCTCTGCATGAACACCAGAACAGTATGTTCAGCTGACGTCCTGACATTTCCACTTGAATGTCTAAGATCTCAAAGGCATTATGACCCAAACCGAGCTGCCCCTATGCCCTGTTAAGCCCACTCCTCCTGCAGTCTTCCGCATTTGAGCAGCAAATCTGATCCTCTAGCTGCTCAAACCAAAAACCTTAAAATCACCCATGACTCTTCTATGTCTAGGGCCGCACTAGCCTCATCGGCACCACTGTGTGGATTAGAAACGGCGCCCCTTCAGTGCAGCGCGGTACCGCGGGTGCCTGGTTTGGCAACTGGACAGAGCCCAAGAAAAAGGTAATCTCCTTCGTCCTTGAACTCGGGACATACCAGGGCCCAACCACACAGGTCTTGGCAGTATGTCCCCCGGTGGCAGCATCCCAGGCTGTTCCAGTTAAAAGACAATTGTACTTCCTCCTTCTTGGTGCTTGCTTCCTGCCTGCTTTCCAAGTCTGGTCCTGCTTCCTCCCTGAAGTTCCTGGTGGCCTTCCAATACATTCTTTTGTTGCTTAAGACAACCAGGTACTCCAACTGATACTATCTAGAACATGTACAAATCCCTCTCACCCTGGAAATTAGAAAAATCCATTTCTCCGCCTTCCCCTGGAAGTGCTCTGGAGAAGACCACCCAGAAGACCACCAGTGATTTCCTTGTCACCAAATCCGAAGACCACCTGGGACAGCTCTGCTCTGACACTGACCTGGCCTCTTTCTTGTCTTGCCATCCCCATCCCCAGGGTTCTGTTCTCTTCTGGTCTCCCTTTTTTGGGGGGGGGGGGGCCTTTCCTCTGTCCAGCCTGCAGGCATTGCCAGTCCTCAGCCCACACACCCCCCAGGGCTTCATCTATCCTCATGGCATGTCTCCCTCCTCTACCCCACGGGCTCCCAGATCTCTCCCTGTGCTGAGCTGTAGACTCTCCCTTGCTGGAAACCTCCACCTGCAGGTCCAAGGGCACCTAGACTCGGCACATCCACATGGAGCTGCTCACCTTCCCGCCCACAGCTGCTTCTTCTCCTCCCTCCCCCACTCAGCTGGATGGCCCCCACCTGCACCCCAAGCACCTAAGCCAGAAACTCAGGAATCACCCATGGCTCCCTTCTCCCCTCACATCTAGTCCATTCCATCTGGGCAGTCACAAAATCCTGGCACTTCCTCTCTTGAAACGTCTCTCCCAGCCATCCCCTCATCTCCGACCCCACAGCCTCTGCCCCCTTGACTTCTGAATCTTCCTAGGCTATTCCAGCAGCTTCCTCAATGGCCCCCAGCCCAGTCTCAGCCACCCGAAACTTCTTCCTCCACAATGGCAGGGCCAGAGTGCACTTTCTGGAACTAAAACCTGACCAAGTCACTGCCTGCCAAGAACGAGAGCGGTGTTTCTTTTCTTGTTCTTATCTGAGCTCGTTACATGGGTTCTGACGTCCTATCCCAGACCTTATGAATCAGGACATCCTGGACGAAAATTCAGACCTTTTATTCTAATCATTGCCCTCAGGCATAGCTAAGCAAGTTTGGGAAACCTTGACCTGCTCTGAGAATCACTTGGGGAAAGTAGTCAAAAACAGGCTCCGAGGCTCACACCCTTGGAGATTCTGATTCAGTGGAAGTTGGAAGGGAGAAACTTTTCCAAAGGATTCTGCATAACCAGGCTGGGAATCACTAATCTACATACCTGGTAAAATACAGATGATTTGAGTGCGGCTGCTGAAGCCCTTTGTGCTTCGGCCTCCGGCTGGCTGTCACCACTCTCTCAAACTGTCCAAAGCCATGCTTTGTGCCCTAATTATGGGTCCCCACGCTCACATGCTGTCTGCACTGAGCAGTAGCACATAATGTCCCTTCTACCTCATGGCCCTTTCCTGCACGCGGGTGCCATGAAAGCCTACTGGTGCCTCAATCTCAACCCTAATGAAGGCTCCAGGAAGCTTTCCCTGATCCCTCTGAGGTTAAACTCTTCCTCTGTCCTCACAGGGCCTGGTCACTGCTGCCCCACAGCCGTTATCTCAGGGCTGCAATTACTTACACATCTGCTTCCACTCCCAACCAGTGATGCCTGGATCAGCAGGGCAGTATTTTAGTCTCTTTTATGTCCCCAAAATGTATCACATTGACTGGCACTGGAAGAATGAGTCAGGCTGGGCCAGGCTTGGTGGCTCATGCCTGTAATCTTAGCAATCTCAGCACTCTGGGAGGCCAAGGTGGGAGGATTGCCTGAGCTCAGGAGTTCAAGACCAGCCTGAGCAAGAATGAGACCCCATCTCTACTGAAAAATAGAAAAATTAGCCAGGTGTCGTGGCACGCCTATAGTCCCAGCTACTCTGGGGGCTGAGGCAGGTGGATCGCTTGAGCCCAGGAGTTTGAGGTTGCAGTGAGCTACGATGATGCCACGGCACTCTACCTGGGGCAACAGAGTGAGACTCTATCTCCAAAAAAAAAAAAAAAACCTCAAAAAAAAAAAGAATGACTCGGGCTGATGGAAATGTCCCCCTGCCCAACCCAAAGGCAGGTAATTAGCCAGGGAACCTGGGAAGGACCAAGTCCAGTGGCACATAGGGCTTGACCACAGTTCTAAGACCTGGGTCCAAATAGCAGCTGCACTGCTGTGTCCAGGAGGGTCACTTTTCTTCTCTGAGCTGTCAGCCTCCTCTGTAAGCAAGGTCCCCACAGTCCTCATAGATGTGTCACAATGACTTAAAAAAAAGTGAAAGTCTCATTAAACCAGTTTTCTCACTTAGTAGTGCCCTTAACCTTTAAGAGGAGGCCTTAGTGCTTAGAATTTCAAGCATTTGGTCCTTTGGAGACTGGAAATTGTTGTCAGGACAGGGTTTTATTCACCCCTGTACTCAAACAGTTGAGGATGGTACCAGGTACAGAGCAGTAACTCAAGGTGTTAATTGACTGAATGAACAGCAGGGTGCCTTTCCCATGGAGTGTGATGTGTCCCCCACCTACTTCCGTGGGTCCTGCTGAAGCTCAGGCTGCCCTTGGAAGAGGCATTCCTGTCACAGTTTCCTCCTCTGTAATAACAGGTGAGAATTCCTCCTTCACGGGCTGGTTGGGAGCCTAATGAGACAGCTTCTATGATTGCATTTGGCTCTTGGTTTCCTCACTTTCTTCTTTAACATGGGCAATGAGGGACAGAAGCTTAATGGTACAGCTCTTGCAGATTCCAGAGGCCCTGCAAGCTGATGTTCCTGCTTGTTCCTCCATAGCACAGAGGTCAGGGACGCAGGGTATCACCCGGACCCTACCCTGCATCATTGCAAATCAAATGTTCTGGAGCTTCCCCAGGGTCACACCAGCTGTACGGGACAGAACAGGTCTTCTGAAACCAAACCTCAGGCTCCTTCCTCTGCTGGCCTATTTCCTGATTTGACCAATAGCTTTTCACAGATGGGGGTCTAGATGTTTAGGAAAATGTCTTCATTTAATTTTTGGTTCAGTCTGGGAGTGATGGCTCACACCTGTAATCCTAGCACTTTAGGGAGGCCAAGGTGAGAGGATCGCTTGAGGCCAGGAATTTGAATCCAGCCTTGGCAACATAGTGAGACCCTGTCTCTACAAAAACTAAAATTAAAAAAATTAGCCAGCCATGGTGGCCCTCGCCTGTAGTACTACTTACCCAGGAGGCTTAGGTGGGTGGATTGCTTGAGCCCAGAATTTGAGGCTGCGATGAGCTATGATCACGCCACTGCACTCTAGCCTAGGCAACAGAGTGAAACCCCCTCCCCAAAAAAATTGGTTTATTATTTTATTTATTTTCCTTCCTTCCTTCCTTCCTTTCTTTCTTCTTCTTCTTTTTTTTTTTTTTTTTTTTTGAGACAGGGTCTCACACTGTTGCCCAGGCTGGAGTGCAGTGGCATCATCATAGTTCACACTGCAACCTCAAACTCCTGGGCTCAAGCAATCCTCCTGCCTCAGCCTCCCAAGTAGCTGGGGCTATAGGCATGTGCCTGGCTAATTTTTCTATTTTTTGTCAAGACAGGGTCTCACTGTGTTGCTCAGGCTGGTCTCCAACTGCCTTGGCCTCCCAAAGTGCTAGGATTGTAGACATGAGCCACCTCACCTGGCCTCATTGTCTATTTTAAAAACAAATATGAGAGAAGAACAAAGCTGGAGACATCCCACTTCCTGATTTCAAAATATATTACAAAGCTACAGTAATCAAAGCAGTATGGTACTGGCATAAAAACAGACACATAGACCAATGGAACAAAATAGAGACCCCAGAAATAAACACACACATACAGTCAACTGATCTTCCACCAGGGTGCCAAGAATACACAATGGAGAAAAGGCAGTCTCTTCAAGAAATAGTGTTGAGAAAACTGGATATCCCTGTACAAAAGAACAATTTTGGACCTTTATCTTATACCATACACAAAAGTCAACCCAAAATCGATTAAAAACTTAAATATAAGACTTGAAACTAGAAAACTCCTGAAAGAAAAAATAGAGGAAAAGCTTTATGACATTGAGCTTAGCAATGATTTCATGGCTATGACACCAAAAGCACAGGCAACAAAAACAAAAATAAACAAGTGGGACTACATTAAACCAAAAGGCTTCTGCCCAAAGGAAACAACACGGTAAAAAAGCAACCTATAGGGGGAATGGGAAAACAAAATTTATAAACCATATGTCTGATAATGGGTTAATCTCTAAAACATAAAAGAACCCCTACAACTCAATAGCAAAAAGAAAAAA
>RJWJ010014639.1:0-37529 GCA_004363605.1 Indri indri | reverse complement strand
AAATCAGAAAAAAAAAAAAAGAATTGAACAGGCAGAGTAGGCAAAAAGATCAAATCATTTTCAAGGGAGGAGATCTTATTGGCCATAGAATTTTCCACAACTTTTTTTTGTTCCCCCAGAGAAAGGGTCTTGCTCTGTCTCCCAGGCTGGAGTGCAGTGGTGTGATCATAGCTCACTGCAGCCTCAAACTTTTGGACTCTAGGAATCCTCCTGCTTCAGTCTCTCAAGTTGCTGGGATTATAGGCATGCACCACTATGCGTGGCTTATTTTTCTATTTTTTGTAGAGACAGAGTCTTGCTGTGTTGCCCAAGCTTGTCTTGAACTTCTGGGCTCAAGTGATCCTTTTGCCTTGGCCTCCCAAAGTCCTAGGATTACAAGTGTGAGCCACCACGCTCGGCCTCTATTTTTGCTTCTTTTAGCCCATGAGAGATCAGGGAACAAAATACAAAAGGATGGAAGATACAAATGATGCGTTTAATAAGGTTGATATGATTGATACATATTGAACTCCATAGCCAGAAAAGAGACTATATATATTTCCCCACCCTCTCCTAATTCTTGAGTCAAAGAGGAAATACATATCCAAATGGCAAGATATCAAGCAAATAACAATAATAAAAACACTGCCTATGAGAACCTATAGGAGATTGCTAATACAGTGCCCACAGAAGAAATAATATCCTTAAACAATGAATTAGTTAAAAAAAATGACTGCAATTGAATTAAATGCCTCAGAAAAGTTAGAAAAAGTACAACAAAATAAAGTAGATTATATAATTGTATGCCTGGGATGGCCAAGAGAAGTACTTAAAATATAGTACAATAGGGGAGAGCTGGAGCACTTACACAGATGGCTAGTGAAGTGCCCCTCAGAAGGAATTGGTGTTATAAAGAGGAGTGTACCACCCAGGTCCTTGACAGGTGTAATTCTAATCCAATTAAAGTTTCAGTGTTTGGGTTAAGTGGACCTGAAGCCATTCAATTTTCTTTTTCAAATTATACTTTGGCCTATGAAAAAAAAATATAGTGCAATAGTAGGAAAATTCAGTAAGTTTCAAAATTTAAAGATAGAAATGAATAGCTTTCCTACATGGGAGTAAAAATTAGTTAAAAGAACTCATTTACAATAGCAACAACAACAACAACAAATCTCAGACTAAATAGAAAGTCTGTATTACCCATAACGTTTACCATTCACTTGGTATCTACTTTTATTCAGGCAACATCAGCTCAATGGCTTAACTATTGCACTATTGTTAACTATTTCTGTAACACAGGAAATGTTAAAGTCCCACTGAAGGTGCAAAGAACCGTTTGAATGAATGGACCAACAAATGGACCAACATGCCTCTCCAGCTCTTGGAGAGACAGTCTCTTTATAATGATGGAAATTCTGCCTATGCAAATTTATACATTTAAGGTGATCCCACTACAAGTACCAACAGACAGTTTTTAAAAATTGAGTAAATCTGACTCTAAAATTGATATGGAAATAAAACAAACAATACCAGGAAAAACCAAGAATACCAGGCAGAACCCAGAGAGACTGGTCCCATTAGAAGTTAAAATACCAAGAGTTAAGCCATTGAGCTAATGTTGCCTGAATAAAAATAGATACCAAGTGAATGTAAGAAAGTTTGGACATATGTGCCAATATTTATGGGAATTTTAGATATACTAGAGCCAGCAACTTAAATTATTGGAAAAAAGTGGGCATTTTAATAAATGTTATTGGGATAACTGAACACTGGTCTGGAAAGAAAAAAAATTAAATTATTCTTCCCACAATAAACCAAAATAAACTTCAAATGGATCAAAGATTTTAGTATAAAAATGAAAGCATGTAATATAAGAAAAAATGAAGAATTATTCTATAAACCTTGAGTGGAGTAGGTCTTTCTAACCATGACACAAAATCCAATAGCCATAAAAGATTGATAAATTTGAATTACATAAAAATATATTGTTTTCCGTAGCCAAAAATCAATCATTATAAGCAAAGTCAAGAGACAAATATCAAACTGAGAAAAAATTTACAACTTAGCTTATAAAGGTTAATCTGCCTAATATAATTATCAGAAATTGTTAAGAAAGAACAATAACATAATAGAGAACTGGGCAAAAGGATGTAAAGACAGTTCACAGAAAAATTACAAAGGAATATTATTAAACATATATGCAAAGCTACTCAACTTCACCAATGAATGTGTGCAAATTAAAGCAACAGGGAAAAATCATTTTTTTCACTTACCACATTGGCTAATTCTTGACAACACACTCTTTTGGTAAGGCTTTGGAGAAATAATCATGCTTACACATTACCAGTGGAAATGTGAATTCACACAAAACCAATGATTGGCAATATGGCAACATCTGTCAAGATTATGAAGGTGTCCTCAATATCCTTTGACTCAGTCATCCTACATGGCAGAATTCATCCTACAGTTATACTTGAATACATGAGAGTGACATGTATGCGTAGTTGTTCATTGCAACATCTTTGTACTAGCAATACATTCAACAGGAAATTGGGTAAATATGTTGTGGTTCACTCCTATAATGAAACACTGTATAGCTGAAGTGTTCTTTGTGATGATTCGGAAAAATCAAACTGCTACAGTGACAAGGTTAAAAAAAGTAATGCAGAACTTTGTGTACTATCTTTTATGTAAATCAGAGTAAATAAGAATATATATTCATTTTTGTCCTAGTTGCAAAAAAAGCTCTAGAAAGATACGAAAGAAATTAATAAAAGTGACCACCTGTGGCAGGAGATGGGAAAATGGTCAGATGGAGAGGAAAGTGGGAGCAAGAGTTTCCACTGGCTAGTATAACTTTTCATGATACCAGTTGTTTTAATCAAGTGACCTTATTATCTAACTTCAAAACACTAAGTCTACAAAGGATGTGTATCTGTGCACATACATGTAAACATATATACACACACACACACGCTTAATCCTCATTATTCACAGATTCCATATTTGCAAATTTGCCTGCTAGCTTAAATTTATTTGAAGCCTCAAATCATACTCATGGTGCTTTCCTGGCCATTTGTGGACATACAGAGAGCGGTGAAAAATTTGAGTCACCCCCTTCAGGTTCTCAGCTGAGGTCAAACAAGGTGATGCTCTCTGCCTTCTTGCTTCAGTTCTCACACTGTCAATTCGTATCCTTTTGTGCTCAATTTAGGGCCACTTTTTTTTTATTCAGGATATTTGTGTCTTTTGGTGGTGATTTCACTGTTTAAAATAGCCCCTAAGTACAGTGTTGAGGAATTCTACAAAAGTGTCCTGTCTAGCGTTCCTAAATGCAGGAAGGCTGTGATGTGCCTTAGGAAGAAAATACATGTGTTAGATAATCTTCATTCAGGCATGGTTACAGTTCTGTTGGCCATGTTGAATGTTAATGGATCCACATATATTAAATAAAGTGTCTTTAAACAGAAACAGACATAAAACAAAATTATGTATGAATTGACTTATGAAAATGTTGTGACCAGAGGTTTGTGGGAACCTAAGTCTGTATTTCTACTGGAAGGAATGGTCTAATATTCACTAATTCTGTGTTCATGGTGACTTTATATAATGTAACTACCAGCAATAATGAAAATTGACTGTATATGTATATACGTATATGCATGAATACCCAGGCACACGTACATGTATTTTCAGAATCCTCCCGCTTTTGAACACCTTCACTGATACCAGCTTAGTCCATTCTGCCCTGACCCTGCCTAGACCATTACAATAGCCTCCTTACTGATCTTGCATCCTTGCCCTCCTAAAGTCTATTCTTTGTGTGGAATCCACAGCATGCCTTTAAAAACATAATTCAAATAATATTACTCCCCAGCTCAAAACTCTCCATTGTCTGCTCCTGTTACTTAAAATAAAAATCCAAAGTCTTCACGATGCCCTGTGAAGTCTACATGCCCCTGACAAACCACTTCCCAGGTGACCCCTCTCCAGCCAGTGGCCTCCTGGCCATTCCCTGAATGACCATGTGCGGTCCTGTCTCAGGCCTTTGCAATTAAGGTTTTCTCTGCCTCAGCTCCATGACTTAGTACCTCCCCTCATTTAGATCTTGAGTTGTTAATACATGTAGCTTGTCAATGAGGGTCTCCTTGGCCACCCTATAAAAATGGCATGTTTCTGTCAATCTATACCTCCATTACTCTTTATTTTTCTTTATATTATTGTCACCATTTAAATATTATATTTATTTGTGTATTGCCTATATATTCGCAGTGAAATGTAAACTTCATGAGAATTTGCTCACTTTTTTACCCCTATTGAGCAGCTTTGTAAATAAATATTTGTTGAATAGATGAATGAATGATCTAAAAAGGAAACAGTAAATAGTGAGATATCTAATGGTCATGAATAGGAAAAGTCAATATTTTAGAAATGACAATTCTCTCCAAATTTATTCTATGCAATTTCAATAAAAATTCAACAGGATCTCCAAGGTTTGAAAAAATGACATTAAAATTTATAAGGAGGAGAAAATTGCCATAATAGCTAAGATGATTTTGAAAAAGAAAAAAAATTGAGAGACTTTACCCTGTCTGATATTAAGATATTATGAAGTTACAGTACTTAATAGAGTATGATATATGTTGATGCAGAATAGATGGAGCAACAGATTAGACTAGAAAGCCTAGAAACAAATTTGGATTTGCACTCATTCTCTCTCTCTCTGTCTATACACACACACACACACACACACACATAAAAAAAATACCATGTGTGATAGTACAAATCAGTGGAGAAGCTGAGACAATTGCTTATCCATGTTGGAATAAATCAGACTCCTACCTCATGCCACACTAAAAAATCAGTTCCAAAAGAATGAAATATCTACATGAGAAAAGAAATAAGGTCGTCTTTGCCTGGTATTCCCACAAGCAGATCTTGAGATAAAAATTTGTGTTTGGTAAGTTTTTTTTGAAGTGATCACTAGGATCAGGGAGAGAAACCAGTAAGAGGGGAGGGGTGAGAGGCAGAGCCTACAGGGCTGGTCACCAATGTGGTCAACTGAGTCTCCGTCTTGCTGGGGACCCTCTGGAGAACCCTAAAGAACGATTGTCAGACTGTCCATCTTAGGAATGGAAGAGACAGTATTTATTCACCAGATCTGACTTCATTGGTCAAGATGTCCAATAAAGTAGAAAAAGTAGGAAAAGATCTTTATAACCTCAGGTTAGGCCCAGATTTTTAAAACAACATTAAAAAGCATAATTATAAAGGATAATATGGACAGATTATACAAAGATATACTCTTCTGCACATTGAAAACATGACAAATCAGGAGAAAAGACAGGTCAGAGTGATCTGAAAGAGGGTGGGGGATCTCCTGTAGGAGACTGTGGTGTCCCAGGTGACAAGAGAAGAGCGTGAGTCCATTCACATGGTCTGAAGAGGACCACATTCTCCCAGTTCACTCACTTGATCACAGTGATGCCAAGGTCTGCCAGGTGTTAGGAGGCAAGCGGCATACAGCAACTCCCAGTCAGAAAGGCCATGATCAGGTGATTACTACAGGCCACTCTCATACAAGCCACACCAGTTTGATCTTCTTGACTGGAGAAACCAATTTGCCCGGGACAGATATTTGCAGTCTAAGGCCCCAGGCTCCTGAGTAGAGGTCCTCTTCCTTTTACATCACTGCTTCCCACACCTGCTTCCTGTCCCCTGCCTCTCCTGTGAGGCCAGCAAGGCACTCACCTGTGGCCAATCTGAGAGAATGCCAGCCTGCTGCTCACCGAGAACATCAGTCTAGAAGCCGCATCACCCGCTAATGAGACCCTTAGAGAACACGAATTAGCCAACAACATTGATAGATAATTGGTCATCATTCATGACAAAGAGCAAACAATGCAAAATCCCTGAACTTCTAATTTGCAGTTTCCTGACATTTCTTCATCCATTCTTTTATTTTTAATATTTTCTATTGTTTAAGTATATGTTTTATGCTATCACATATTTAGATTAAATTTTCACAAACTGGTAGAATTAGTTTATTCAAGTAGTTGCTTATCCAATGACTATTTATTGGGCACTTACTGTGAATCAACCTACTATCTTAGGTGCTGAGATACGGGGTGAATAAAACAAAGCCCTTGTTGGCCTAGAGCTTACATTCTAGTGGGGAGACAAACAATGAAGAAATAAGTACATAAGATGACAGAGTGCTTTGATGAAATGTAAACCAGAATAATGGTATCAGGAAGTGGAGGGTGGGGCTAGAAGTGTGTGTGGAGGAGAGAGGATGTGCTATTTTACATAGAAGGATCAGGAAAAACTTCTAATATGTCAACAGTTGAGCAGACCCCTGAAGGAAGTCAGAGAGTCAGCCATGGATCCTGTCCTTCACTGATTAAGATGCCCAAATCACGCTCCTAGGAAGACCATCACAGGCTGTGGATTCACACTTTATCCTGTGGAAGTGAGGGTCACTGTGAAATGTCCTGCCATGTCCAATAGGCTGAGCTATGACGACTTCAGCTGCAGCCAACAAGATTCCACCCAGTCTTCAGTATGAGCATGAGTTAGGGCAGAGTCTTTCAAAATATTTGGCATCTGTGCCGAAGGCTTCCACACTTCTATTTAAGGGCTTCCCTAAATCCTCCAAATCTGGCTCTTCCTTCTACTCCACCAAATTCTATATCTCACTCTGGCAATGATAGGCAGTTTTGAAACCCGTTTGCATATCATTGCCCAAAACAGGTACCTTGAAGAAAGACTGAGCTTCAGCCTTTAGTACAGCTGAGGTCTGATTTACAGGGAAGAAGAGCTATGGGAGAGTTGGGAGTGTAGGACGTGTAAGTAGAGCAATGCAAAGGGAAGCGTGCTAATGCCCATGAGGATGGGGTCTGGTAAAGGCGAAGGGTTTAAGGAAAGGTCATCAGTATTTAGAGATAAAAGAAAAAAATGTAGAAAGTATTTTATTGATATTGGGAATAACAATTAGACCATAAGTATTAGTAATGCTTATAAAATATTACATAAGATATAGTGTGAACAACAGATATCATAAGCATCCTCACCTAAATACTGAACTAATTGTTCACATTACGTATTTTGGAGAAGACAAGAAAGGAAATCTGAGCATAAAAAGATATAGAATCTCAAAGCGATTCAGAATGGAGAATGGGAGAGTTGTAGTAGAAAATCTGTATGTATTCTCTTTCACTGTTAGGCGAAATCTTTTTCAGGCACTTCACTATTTCTGCCAATAACGTTGAGGTGAACGGGCTTACATTTCTTATAAGCCTAACTAACGAAATTCTGCAGACCAGATTTGTAAAACGCACGTCTTCGTAACAAAAGAAATTATAGAAAAAGATGAAAGAAAATTCCTGTGAACCCATAGTTGTAAAAGGAGAGAGAACATTTTGTATCATAAAACTAATATAAAGAATGTTATTTGAGATAGTGTTAAACAAAGTGAGAAATTTCAGAAGAAAATAAGTTTTATTCTCTTATATTAAATAATATATGGTGGCCTGGCGCGGTGGCTCGCACCTGTAATCCTAGCACTCTGCGAGGCCGAGGCGGGAGGATCGCTCAAGGTCAGGAGTTCAAGAGCAGCCTGAGCAAGAGTGAGACCCCCGTCTCTACTAAAAATAAAAAGAAATTGGCTGGACAACCTAAAATATATTAAAAAAATTAGCCGGGCATGGTAGTGCATGCCTGTAGTCCCAGCTACGCGGGAGGCTGAGGCAGGAGGATCGCTTGAGCCTAGGAGTTTGAGGTTGCTGTGAGCTAGGCTGATGCCACGGCACTGTAGCCCGGGCAACAGAGCAAGACAATGTCTCAAAAAAAAAAAAAAATAAATAAATAAATAAAAATAAGTAATAAATAAATAACATATGGAGACATGTTTATTCATAACCATTCCATTTTTTTCTTTTCTCTGTTAATGTAAATTTGTCCTGAAGAATTATTTGAAGGCGTTTTGAAATAATTCCCCAAAATATAAATTATTGCCATTTCTCATAAAAGTAATTTCCAAAGAAATCTGTAATTCGATTGATTGTCTTGACACTTGATAATTTCCGAGACTGGCCGTAATAGTTTAAGTGACATCTGGATTCCTAAACTGTGTAAATACTTGCACAATTTTATATTAAATCGGTGGCATTCTGATTCCCTCATATGTAAGTAGGTAATAAAATGACTACAGATCTTCCACTTAAATCAAAATTTTGAGAGACTTATCTTATTAAAACTCACTCCAGTTATTACACAATGAAAAAAAGAAATATTCATGGTAACACATAAATTTATACAACATATAAAACTTAAAAAATACAAGAGTTGTACAAAGAAAATTCTTAGCGGAACAACATTAAATAAGACATGAATAAAAGGGTAAAAGTCTCTGTTCTCCCTAAATTAATCTACAAATTCAATGCATTTCTAATCAGAGGTTCCCATGGACTTAGGAAAGGAGTAGGGGGAGATCTTCCTGAGTTCATTCTAAAATTTGCCCCCAGGGAATCATCAGGATGGTTCTATCTCTGAGCTCTCCTTTCTCTTCTCTAGCCACTTTGGTTACAAACTAGAAACAGGATATAGACAGGTAAAGACACTGTGTAATCAAACTGGTGATTCAAATCATGATGCAACAGTGTAGAGAATATTTTTTAAATTCCCACCTCATATACACAGAAAGGCAAATCCCATGTGGATTATACATGTAAACATTAAAAATAATCAGGTACTTCAAACATTCTTGAATCAAATATAGAACAATATTTTTTAAGTCTTGAGGAAGAAATGGCTGTTGTAAACATGATATGAAATCCAGGCACCAGTGAGGAAAGGCCTGACAAATTTAACTGCCTAAGAATATAAAACTTCTCTAGGACAAAAGATTCCTTTAAGAAGCCTAAAAGAAAAATAACAAATGGGACAAAATATTAGAGAAACACATATGATCGAGATTTAATATATATGTAACATATAAGTATTTCTTTTTCTTTTTCATTTTTAAGAGACAGCATCTTGCTGTGTTGCCCAGGCTGGAGTGTAGCAGCATGATACACTAGTTCACTGTAACCTCGAACTCCTGGCTTTAAGCAATTCTCCTGCCTCAGCCTCCCAAGTAACTAGGACTACAGGTATGCACCGCCATGCCCAGGTTACGTAAAAAAAATTTCTGAACAGAGAGGGTCTCATGTCTTGAACTCCTGACCTCAAGCAATCCTCCCATCTTGGCCTCCCTAAGTGCTGGGATTCCAGGCATGAGCCATTGTGCCTGGCCCATATAAGTATTTCTATAGTCATTCAGCAAAGTAAGAAAAAGATAAACACACAACAGAAAACACTGACTGCATTCTACAACAAAGAGTTCTATGAAGAAGAAAAACAAATGACCAGGAACAAATAAAAAAATTCCTGGCCACAAAAAAATGAAAACAGTGCACATTAAAGCAGCACTGAAATAAGACTCTCCATATTTCAGTTAAAAAGTTAAATGCTTGTATTTTCTCAGTATGAATATTAGTTTAAAAAGCAAGAACAGAAAAAGTATGTTTAAAATTACTTCAGTTAAAGAACTAAAATTGTATTTCAAAAATGTGTTAATACATGCATAGAAGAATTCTGTAAAGATATACTCCAATGTTTATAAGAAACATTTTGAAATCAGAATAAAAATCAAACACACAGATATGAGCATTTCGAAAAAGATAAATTGCTAGTTTAAATGACATTTTTTTTTTATCTCATGGAAGGTATAGAAAATAATTACAATAAACCTTAGCATTAAAATATAGTTCACGGCCGGGTGCGGTGGCTCATGCCTATACTCCTAGCACTCTGGGAGGCTGAGGCGGACGGATTGTTTGAGTTCAGGAATTCAAGACCCTGTCTCTACTAAAAAATAGAAAGAAATTATCTGGGCAACTAAAAATATATGGAAAAAATTAGCCAGGCATGGTGGCGCATGCCTGTAGTCCCAGCTACTCAGGAGGCTGAGGCAGAAGGATCGGTTGACCCCAGGAGTTTGAGGTTGCTGTGAGCTAGGCTGACGCCACGGCACTCACTCTAGCCAGGGCAACAGAGTGAGACTCTGTCTCAAAAAAAAAAAAAAAAAAAAATATATATATATATATATATAGGTCATTCGTAACATAAAAATCAAGTAAATTCTTATTTGTTCTTACTTCTTTTTCCACTGCATGTTTTCAAACCAGAATTGTTTCCAGCATCCATGGTATCTAGAACGTAACAGGTGGTGGTCAGAGAACTGTAATTTGTAAACAAAAGTTACAAATCTTATGACAATTCACACTGTGTGAAAGGCTTGAGTTTACAATGATGTTGTGAGTATCATTTCCCTGTCTTCCTTCTACAGGAAACAAACAGGCACTGAACTGACATCTAAGGTCTTCCTTTAGATTTCTAAGAGTTTGAAAAAGCTGTTAATTACTTATATGTACTAATTTCTTCATTTATGAAATGGATAGCAACAGTTATCCTGTTCAGGTTTTCAATATTTTGTGAAGATTAAATAAGTTAATAGGAAATCACTATATAAATCAATAACATGCTGGAAACATCCTTCAAAAGTATACATTTTTACTTTAACAGTAGTTATCTGAGGCTTTTTTCCTGATAGGTTACAAGATCATTTGACATTTTAGGCCTTTCCAAGGTTGTGACAAAGTGACACTATTATCTACCAATGGAAGAACATGGCTTTCTTTTTTCTGTGAACAAGGGTGAAAGTCACTGTATAAATCCAACACTTTAGTATTGATATGCTAATAAAGTAAATGAGATACCATTTGTACCCCTGTATTTCTACATCGTTCATACATAACCACAAGGGCCCATCCTGTTAAACATGACTCTACAATGACCTCCTGCCTCCCTGCAGTTCCCAAATGGTCAGGCCAAGCAAATGCAGAGAACAGGATTCTGGCCTGGACGGGGCCTGTTCCTTGTCACACTGTGCTTACAGTCAATTGTGTAGGAATCAGGAGCTCTGATTTTAGACATTTGAACTTCTGACACTTCAGGTCTGTAGGCCCGCTTCCTGTTGGTGAGCCAGAGGCTGCTTCATGTTCTCCTTGAACTCCGATCACCTGTCAGCCCTCCCTAATGTCTGTGGTATCCGCTCAGCCATGTCCTTCCCAAGACCCTCGGGCAGCCTTACCCATCATGTCAGGTGTTTGGCTATGTTCTGTTGTTGCTTCTTGACTTCTTGGCTCTCCACTTGAAAAACACATGACACAGGAACACTTCTCCTTTTCAGGTCTTTGTAGGTCTGCTCCTAAATTGTAATTTGTAAATAATTTCATTTGTGCCCTACCCGCTCCAAACATTAGTGACTACCCACTGCTACATTAAAGCATGGCTCTGCCTCTGAAATCTCTTTCGATTTCTTTGTTCCTCACTGTATTTGTCCCTTCCTTTCATGAATGACCCCAAGAAATTCAACTTGAAAGAAAGGGTGAATTAACAGTGTGTTTCACTGGTGGAGAACACTGGAGAAACAGAGGCTGGCTTTAGGGGAAAAGATGATGTGCTCAGCTTTGGAGGAGTTCAGTTTCAAGTTTGTAGGTCTTAAGAGACATCCAAGTGGAGAAGGCTAGAACCTTCAGGACCTCAGACAGAGACCTTCTACCACTTGGATGAATGAATTTAGAAGTTTAGAAGACAGGGCCTGCTGGAAACATATGTTTAGAAATCACTAGGTCATAGGTGGTGACTGAAGTTATAGGAATGTATGAAATGCCTGGGTGAGGTCTTTTGTAATCTGGGTGAGTTACAGGGGCCACTTTGATACCTGGGGGCAACTTACTCTGAAAACTCACTGCTACTGGAAAACATGCCTTGTGCCAATGTTGCTTTTGTCTCACGATCATCTCAGACCCGACAATTTCTCCATCTCTCTCCTCTCTCCATTTTATACTGCCTCTTTTCTCTTCCATTTTTCTCTCATCTTTTAACTCTTTCTCTACATAGTTCTCATCATGCTTCATCTTTTACAGGTCTCAATTCATTCCTCCCTGCATGCATATCATTCCACCTAGTTTTCTGTTTCTATCTCCAAATCTAGTTTTATCATTAAGATGATCCTCTTTCTACCATCACTTCCCTTTCTGTTGTCTCTTCCAGCTCGATTTCTCTCAATCTTAGCTTGATCCTTTGGCTGGTTTTACAATTTCAATCTTTGACTTTATCTGTATTTTCTTTTATTTTTTTGGTTATACCTGCATTTTATTTTATTTTTTATTTTTTTATTTATGTATTTTTATGTCAGCATATTACAGGGGTACAAATATACAGGTTACATATATTGCCTTTGCCCAAACCAAGTCAGAGCTTCAAGCATGTCCATCCCCCAGATGGTGTGAACTGCACCCATTAGGTGTGAATATACTCATCTCCTCCTCCCCTCTCCCACCTTCCCAATAGCTGATGAATGTTACTACTATATGTGTACTTAAGTGTTGGTCAGTTAAGTCAGTTAATACCAATTTGATGGTGAGTATATGTGATGCTTGTTTTTCCATTCTTGTGATACTTCACTTAGTAGAATGGCTCCAGCTCCATCCAGGATAATACAAGAGGTGCTAGATCACCATTGTTTTTTGTGGCTGAATAGTACTCCACGGTATACATATATCACATTTTATTAATCCACTCATGTATTGATGGACACTGGGTTGTTTCCACATCTTTGCAATTGTGAATTTTGCTGCTATAAACATTCTGGTGCAGATGTCCTTTTCAGAGAATGTCTTTTGCTCCTTTGGGTAGATGCCCAGTAATGGGATTGCTGGGTCAAATGGTATAGAACTCAGGCAAATCAGCAAGAAAAAATCAAACGACCTTATCAAAAAGTGGGCAAAGGACATGAACAGAAACTTTTCAAAAGAAGATAGACTAATGGCCAACAGCATATGAAAAAATGCTCAACATCTCTAATCATCAGGGAAATGCGAATCAAAACCACAATAAGATATCACTTATCTCCAGTGAGACTGGCCTTTATCAAAAAGTCCCAAAATAATAAATGTTGGTGTGGATGCGGAGAGATAGGAACACTCATATATTGCTGGCGGGACTGCAAACTAGTACAGTCTCTGTGGAAAATAATATGGAGATACCTCAAAGAGCTACAAGTAGAACTACCATTTGAGCCAGCAATCCCATTACTGGGCATCTACCCAAAGGAACAAAAGACATTCTTTAAAAAAGAATTTGTATTTTCTTTTCTTTTTTTTTTTTTAAGATTGGGTCTAGCTCTGTTGTCCAGGCTGAAGTGCAGTGGCATGATTGTAGCTCATCGCTGCCTCGAACTCCTGGGCTTAAGTGATCCTCTGGCCTCAGCCTCTCAAGTGGCTGGGATGACAGGTGTGGCCCCACACCTAGCTAATTTAAAAAAAAATTTTTTTTGTAGAGGCAAGGTCTCACTCTGTTTCTCAGGGTGGTATCCATATTTTCTTCACCTGTATTCAGGTTTTTCTCACAGACTACTTTCATCATCACTGAATGCCTGCTCTTTTGATACTGACCACAGAGCCAGATCTATTACCTTTGGCAGTTCCCTATGATCTTTCTACATTGCAAGGCTGTCAATCAGTCTTCAACTTTACTTCCATGTTTCTGGTATAACTTCTGAGAGGCATCTTGAAAATCATCCCTCTTCCCCCACAAAAGTCCTTAACTACTGTTAAGGAAAAACCTGAAGCTCACTCTGATATCTTTTCACTTGGTGACCCCAGCCTACTTTATCCCATTCTTTCTCCTTATATTATCCACTCAGTGTCTCCTCCTTTCATTCAGAAGCCCAAATCTTCTTTCTCTTTTGCCTGACTCAAAACTGATAAAAGCAGTCAGAGCCTGTGCACAAGTCTGCATTTTTGGTGCCTATGTGTGTATTTGAGTGTGCAAATGTTTTGGGGGAGAGGTAAGGAAAAGAAGAAAGAGCTTTTCCTCTGTGCACATAGGAAAACAAAGATAATTGATAATTAATAATCATAATTGTCTTCTCCATCACAGGCTAATGGGTTGCATCTCTTCTGACTCTTTCTGTATTCATTTGAAGAGCTTTGGATTCACAGGACACTGAAGACAAATAAGGAAATGATAAACTATAGATAATGGCCTGAGAACCAGGAAACACATCTCAATGTGGTTCTGCTGAACTATTTTGAGAGCTCAGATGAGCAGAGAAAGAAATACACTTACTCCATGACTACACCTCACATCCAACAGAGATTTGCTTTCTTTTTCTGTCTGGCCACTCCTCATTCTCACCCTCACTCTCATTTCTGCTCATTGCTCTGCCTCTATGCATTTCTATTTCTATCTCTCTGACTCTGTGAACTTCTCTCTCCCTGAATTTTCTTGTCTCTTGTGCTGCTTTTTCTCTTTTCATCACGGTGCTCTTAATCTCTGTTTCCCTTTATTTATATGTTCATCCTTTTTGGCTCTATATCTCTAGGTATTTTGTACACCATGTGGTTGACTCCATCCCTAGTCTCTGTCTCTTTGTGATTTTTATTTTTCCCTCTCCATCGATGTCAACAAACGTGGTTGAGACATTTTCATCCATATGTCAACCTATATATATATATACACACACACGAGTATATGTGTGTATGTATATATATGTTATATATAGTGAATACACACACTCACACACACAAACGGTTGTTAAACAAGCTTTCTTGCATGAGGCACTGATATAGTCCCTTGTGAATACTCTGGGTTCCTTGTGTCTCTTCTTTGGACTTGATTCCCATGACATGGCTCTCAGCCTCCTGTCTGTTACACACAACAGTTACTCACCATGAGACACTTGGTTTGCCAGTCCCTATTGTTCCTTTTGTTTTCTGACCCTCATAACTTTGTATATCTATTTTCTTACCCCAAAGTGGGGATAGGCTTCCTAAGCTTAGGGATTTTGTGATGACAAAATGAGATCTTATTTGCTAAAGTGCATTGAAATAACACGATACATTTCTGTCAAAAATTGTACTAAAGTTTGAGAGTGGTTGATCTGAAGTTTTTATTTCTGTTTATAATTACATAGCAGGAACTGTTGCCTTTTGAGGCTTTTAAAATTACAAATGACACTAATGTCAACCACCATGTTGCTGTAAAAATCTAAGATCTTAGTATTAGTAGGCATGACAGTAGGTATTAAAAAGACACCATCGTTTTGCTATTTATTTCTTCTACAGCAGCAATATATAATTACTTACACTTAGTCACTGAGACCCATCCTATTAAGCATAAGTTTATAATAATTTCCTGCCTCCTTCCATTTTCTGAAATGCTGAAAAAGAATTCCCAGGATTAACGGGATACAAGGGAGTCAAAGTGCTCAGAATAAAATGCATCTGGAAATAGTAGCTTTTAATTCAGATTTCTAACATCCTGCAGGCCAAGGCTTGGCATCCTAATCTTCTTTACCTGACCCACTTCTTAGGGATGAGCTGCAGGTTTCCTGAGGCTCTTCTCCATGACTCAGCTCTGAAGATGGCTGCAGAATGCAATATAATTTCTTAACAGACTTAGTCTGTGTCTAGAAGTCAATCCAGCAGGAAATACTTTAACAGGGAAATTGGAAAAGGAAGTTTATGTAGGAGGGGTTGAAATAATCCTATCACTGGGCCACCTTTGGCTTCATCTGACTTCTTGGTCAAGGTTGGTCCAGGAGCCATCCCCAAGGCTGGAGCTGGGGACAACTGTGCCAAGGCAGGGACTCCCTTTTGTCACCAATTCTTACACTTCTTTCCCTTTCCAATTGTTTTCACACACTCTGCTTCCACATCAGTTTCTCCTCCAGCTGAATCACGGAAGCAACATTTTAAAGATGTCAGAGCCTCCATCTGCTGGGTCCTAAATGACTGTAAGGAGTAGGGAACTGTTCCCCTTAGGAACTCTTTTATACTATTTATGTGAGTCAAGAATAAACCTGTATTCCATTTGGGCCATTGAAGACTTTGAAGCCTATGTGATGGTTTCCTTTTGTGTATCCTACAAGTAGATGTGTTTTCAATATTCACAAGATATAGAAAGGAAAGGAAAACAAATCCATTAATTTATAACTAAAAGGATTATAAATCTTCTGACTGCTTACATGGTAGACAGGATTTGGACTACAAAGATGCTCTGATGATAGACAGAAAGATAGAGGAATACTGTGCTGACAGTGCTCCATCAAATATAAAGGGTGGGGTAGAGAATAAGTACATTATTCCAGCTCTTTAGCATCAATATATATGATAGTGAGTAGTAAAACAGACTGTCATTTTACTCACATATTTTTGCTAGATTCAATTGGACCCATCTAATCAAAGAACAGGTTATAATGCCTTCCTGACACCTTCCGTTTCCCAATAGGACCAGTGAGGTTAAATGAAGAAAATGATACCCTAGAAGTTACAGAATCAAGGCATATGGAGAATGTTCAGAATAAAATTCATCAGGAAAACAGAGCTCTGGATTTGGACTCTGGATATCCCATAGAACAATGGTTACAACTCTAATATTCTTACCGGGTGCAATCTGGGATCGTGAGCAAGTGCCTTCTTGGGCCTCCTCTCTCTCACTTGATTCTGAAGATCCATATTCCTTGATCACTGCACAAAAGAATAGGATTCTTTAGGCGTCTCAGTGTGCAACTAAGGGAATTCCCTAATAAGAAAACTTGGAAAGAGCTTGCAAATCCATGCAAGTACAGGCGTGCACCCAGGCCAAGCTGTTCTTCCCTTCTAAGTTACCTGCCTTGTAGGTGAGTGATGCTCCATTCCTGTCCCCACAGGCAGAGGCAATTCACTGGCAAGGGGCAACTTTGCTTTGCTGACCTTTGCTTTCCTGCACTGCTCTCTGTTACTTCTCACCCCTTCTCCCTGTCATTCCACATTCACTTCATCTCTGCCTCTGTGTTCCACACAAGGAGACCTTGAAGATCTTGTATTGAAGGTGTTGAGTTTCCTTTACCCCCACCAACTGTGTGCCTCCTTTAAAAAAATTTTTATTTTTAAAAATTTTTTCACTTTTTTATTATATCACAATATTATGGGGGTACAAATGCTTGGTCACATAAATTGCCTTTGCATTGCCCAAGTCAAAGCTAAAAGTGTGCCCATCCCCAAGAGAGCATGCACCGCACCCATTAGGTATGAATTTACACACCCCTTTCTTCCTCCCACCTGCCTGATCCCCAATGAATGTTACTTCTATATGTACACGTAAGTGTTGACCGATTAGTACTAATTTAATGGTGAGTACATTTGGTGTTTGTTTTTCCATTATTGTGATACTTCACTTAGTAGAATGGGCTGCAGCTCCATACAGGTCAATACAAGAGGTGTTAGTTAACCATTGCTTTTTTATGGCTGAATAGTACTCCATGGAATATATATATACCACATTTTATTAATCCACTCATGTACTGATGAGTGCTTGGGTTGTTTCCACATCTTTGCAATTGTGAATTGTGCTGCTATAAACATTCTGGTGCAGATGTCCTTTTCAGAGAATGTCTTTTGCTCCTTTGGGTAGATGCCCAGTAACGGGATTGCTGGGTCAAATGGTAGTTTTACTTTCAGTTCTTTGAGTTATCTCTATACGACTTTCCACAGAGGTTGCACTAGTTTGCACCACTGGCATTGTATGAATGTTCCTATCTCTCTGCATTCACACCAACATTTGTTGTTTTGGGACTTCTTGATAAAAGCCATTCTCACTGGAGTTAAGTGATAACTCATTGTGGTTTTGATTTACATTTCTCTGATGATTAGAGATGTTGAGCATTTTTTTATATGTCTTTTGGCCATTAGTCTATCTTCTTTTGAAAAGTTTCTGTTCATATCCTTTGCCCACTTTTTAATGGGGTTATTTTGTTTTTTTGTTTTTGATTTTCCTGAGTTCTGTATAGATTTTAGTTATCAGCCCATTATCAGATGTATACCATGAAAATATTTTCTCCCATCCTGTAGGTTTTCTATTAGCTCTCATAATAGATTCCTTGACTGTGCAGATACTTTTAAATTTGATCAGGTCCCATTGGTTTATTTTTGTTGTTGCTATGATTGCTTTTGGTGTCTTCTTCATAAATTCTTTGCCTAGGCCGATGTTTATAAGAGTTTTTCCAACAGTTTCTTTGAGAATTCTTATGGTTTCATGCCTTAGGTTTAAGTCTGTTATCCATCATGAAATGATTTTTCTGAGTGGTGAGAGGTGCCAATCCTGTTTCAGTCTTCTATATGTGGCTATTGAGTTTTCCCAGCATCATTTATTGAATAGGGATTCTTTGCCCCAGTGTATGTTTTTGTCTGTTTTGTCAAAGATCAGGTGGTAATATGAGGATGATTCTATATCTGGGTTCTCAGGCCTGTTTCATTGGTATATGTCTTTGTTCTTGTGCCAGTACCATGCTATTTTGGTTTCTATAGCCTTGTAGTATAGCTTGAAGTCAGATAAATTAATGCCTCCCAATTTGTTCTTTTTGCTTAAGGTTGCTTTGGCTATGTAGGGTCTTCTCTGGTTTTGTATGGGGCATAGAATTATTTTTTCTAGACTTGCAAAAAACGATGTTGGTATTTTAATAGGGATTGCATTGACTCTGTAGATCACTTTGGGTAGTATAGACATTTTAACAATATTGATTCCACCAATCCATGAGCATGGTATGATTTTCCATCTGTTTATATCCTCTGCTATTTCCTTCCTCAGTGTTTTGTAGTTCTCCCTGTAGAGGTCTTTGACCTCCTTAGTTAAATATTCCTAGGTATTTTATCTTCTTTGTTGCTATTGTGAAAGGTATTGAGTCTTTGATTTGGTTCTCAGCTTGACTGTTGTTGGCATATATGAATGCTACTGATTTATGTACATTGATTTTGTAACCTGAGACCTTGCCGAACTTATTTATCAGTTCCAGTAGTCCTTGGCAGAATCTTTGGTGTTTTCCAGATATAATATCATATCATCAGCAAAGAGTGGTAGTTTGTCCTCTTATGCCCCCGTTTGTATCCCTTTGCTTTCCTTCTCTTGTCTGATTGCTCTGGCTAGGACTTATAGCATTATGTTGAATACAAGTGGTGATAGAGGACAACCTTGTCTGGTTCCAGTTCTAGGCGGTAATGCTTTCAATTTTCCCCATTCAGTATGATGTTAGCTGTGGGTTTGTTGTATGAGATTTTTATCATTTTCAGGTAAATACTGTCTATACCCATTAATTTAAGTGTTCTTATCATAAATGGGTGCTGAATTTTGTTGAATGCTTTTTCTGCATCTATTGAGAGGATCATATGATCTTTGTTTTTACTTCTATTATGTAGTGAATTACATTTACAGATTTATATGTTGAACCCTCATCCCTGCATCTTTGGGATGAAGCCCACTTGGTTGTGGTGGATTATTTTTTTTGATAGGCAGCTGAATTGGGTTTGCTAGGATTTTATTGAGGTTTTTGCATCTATATTCATAAGGAGTATGGGTCTGTAGTTTTCTTCTTTTGTTGAGTATACCTGTTTGGTATCAAAGTGATGTTGGCTTTGTAAATGTGTTGGGAGGATACCTTCCTTCTTGATGTTGTGGAATGGTTTCTGCAGGATATGTACCAGTTCTTCTATGTAAGTCTGGTAATATTCAGGTGTGAAACCATTTGGCCAGGGACTTTTTTTTGGAAGAATTTTTATTGCTGTTTAACTTTGTGTGCTTGATATTGGTCTGTTCAGGAATTCTATTTCTTTTTGATTGAGTCTAGGGAGGCTGTGCATTTCTAAGAATTTGTCCATGTCCTGCACATTTTCAAGTTCATGTGTATAGAGATTTTTATACTCTTCAGAGATTATATTTTGTATTTCCATGGTATCAGTTGTAATTTCTCCTTTTTTATTCCTGATCGAGCTTGTTAGAGTCCTTTCTGTTCTGCTTCTGGTTAATCTAGTGAGAGGCCTGTCAATTTTGTTTATCTTTTCAAAGAACCAACTTTTTGTTTCATTAGTCTTCTGTATAGTTCTTTTGTTATTGATTTCATTTTGTTTTGTTCTGATCTTGGTTATTCCTTTTTCCTGCTGGGTTTGGGATTTGTTTGCTCATCCTTTTCCAAATCTTTGAGACAATTCCTTAGATTGTTGATTTGTGATCTTTCTGTATTTTGGATGTAGGTATTTATGGCTATGAATTTTGCTCTCAGGACTGCTTTTTCTGAATCCCACTGATTTCGATAACTTGTGTTCCCATTGTCATTTAGTTTGAAGAATGTGATGATTTCCATCTTAATTTCCTCTTTGACCTGACTATCATTTGGCAATAGGTTGTTTAGTTTCTATGACTTTGTGTGGAGATGAGCATTTCTGTTGGAGTTGATTTCTAATTTTATTCCACTGTGGTCTCAAAAGGAGCATGGTATAATTTCTATTTTTCAATTTTTTTTGAGACATATTTTGTGGCCTAGGATGTGATCAATCTTAGAGAATGTCCCACGCTGATGAGAAGAATGTATATTCAGTGGTTTTGTGGTAGAATGTTCTGCAAATGTCTGTGAGGTCCATTTGTTCCAGAGTTCTGTTTGAGTCCATTGTTTCTTTGTTTATTTCCTGTTTGGAGGATCTTTCCTGTTCTGTCAGAGGGGTGTTGAAGTCCCAAGCTATTACAGTACTGCTGTTTATCATTTTGTTTAGATCAAATAGGATTTGCTTTCTGAATCTGTACACACCTGTGTTAGGTACACAAATGCTTCAAATTGGTATGTCTTCTTGTTGAATTGTTTCCTTACAATTATATAATGAACACCTTCATTTTTCATTACTTTTGTTGATTTGAAGACTATGTTATCTGACATGAGAACTGCTATACCAGTTTTCCTTTGGTTTCTATTTGCATGGAATATTGTTTTTCATCCCTTCATCTTGAGTCTGAATGAGTCCTTTTGGGTTAGATGTATTTCCTGGAATTCTTGGCTTGTATTTTTTTGTCCATTCAGCCAGTGTATGTCTCTTCAGTGGGCAGTTCAAGCCATTTACATTTATTGAAAGAATTGATAAACAGGGTGGATTTCCGTTCATCCTGTTGAGTAGAACTTTGTCACTTTGTTTCATCTGTTGAGCAATTGTGGTATCTGGGCTTGGACCTTTAGCTTTTGGGTGATTTTACACTGGTGGGTGTCTATTGTGCTGATCTGTGTATAACGCAGTTCTAAGTACTTCCTGCAGGGCAAGTCTTGTCTTGCCAAACTCCCTCAGCATTTGCTTATCTGAGAAAGTCTTTATTTCCACCTCATATATGAAACTTAGCTTTGCAGCATAAAAAATTCTAGGATGGCCATTATTCTGTTTGAGAAGACTGATAATGGGGCCCCAATCCCTTCTGGCTTGTAAGGTCTAGTTTGAGAGGTCTACAGTTAGACTGATGGGTTTTCTTTCATAAGGTCCCTGCTGCTTTCACCTTATAGCTTGTTGGGGCACCTCTTTTGTGTTTATTTTGGCCAGTCTAATGACTATGCATAGTAGTGTTTGCCTCTTTGTGATGAATCTCCCAGGAGTCCTTTGAACTTCTTGTACCTACATGTGTAGATTTCTAGCAAGACCAGGGAAATTTTCCTCAATTATTCCCTCAAATATGTTTTCCAATCCTTGTACATTTTCTTCTTCACCCTCAGGGATGCCTATGCTTCTTATGTTAGGCCTCTACATAATCCCATATTTCTTGTAGGCTTTGTGTGTTCTTCTTATTTCTTTGCTCTATCTCTTTGACTGATATTTATTTCAGAAGTGTTGTCTTAAAGCTCTGAGATTCTTTCTTCTGCTTGATCTAACTATTCTTGAGGCTTTCTATTGTGTTTTGTAATTCCTCAAATGAATTTTTTATTTCTAGAAGTTCTGTTTGATATTTCTTTAATAATTCAATTTCTTTGGTGATTTTTTCATTCATTTCCTACATTGTTTTTGTGGTTTCTTTGTGTCAGGTTTCCACCTTATCATGTATTTCATTGAGCTTCCTTACAATCCATGTTCAGAACTCTTCATCTGTCATTTTAATATTCTGCTTTTGGTTGGTAATCATTGTCAGAGTGCTGGTGTTCCCTTTTGGGGGTGTCCTTCATTCTGAGTCTTCATACTTCCAGAGTTCTTTCACTGATTCCTTCTTATCTGGAGAAGCTGTTGCTTCTTACTTTTGGATTTTCTTTTGTTTGTTTACTGGTGCCTCCTTGAACTGTTTACAAGGCTGAGAAATCATCTTCTGTTGTGTTTGAGCCACAGACACGTTTGAGGACTATTTTTTTTTATCAGTTTGCTTACACTAAGATAAAAGTTAGAGTGTGTACTGTCAAAAAATGAAGCAAATTTACATTTTACTTTGAAAGATACAATGAGCAATTAAAATGAATGCATTTAACACATTGTTCTATTGTAACATCAAGATGAGGCAACATTTACAGTTGTTCTTAAGTCTCTTCCTAGTGTGATTTCCCTAAAGTGGCATGTTCTAATATTGTCTGGATTTGGAAAATAAAGGGGGAAAAACAAATGATCAATTTGTACACTAAAGTGTTATAAGTCATATGACAACTCATG
Organism: Indri indri; assembly: GCA_004363605.1. Classification (NCBI taxonomy): domain Eukaryota; kingdom Metazoa; phylum Chordata; class Mammalia; order Primates; family Indriidae; genus Indri; species Indri indri. Next base: position 14,967 of record RJWJ010014639.1, on the reverse strand, counting down.
CTGCAAATAGGATTGAGATAGTACAACATTTTGATAATTGCTTCTTTCTCTCATTTTACAAAGGGAAAAATTCAGAATCTAGGATGCTAGTCTTGTCTTTCCTTTAATTTCCCTTGAGTCTTTGTAGATGACCTTGAAACATTTATGTGATTGTGTTTTCTTATCTATGCAACAAGAATGACATTATCTATCCTGCTTCCCCTTTGAGGGTATTGTAAAGAAAAAAAAACATTATTTGCAAAGGTCTTTTGAAAAATCACTATATATGCCATGATTTGCTAAAGAACTCTGTCAAAAACAATACTTCAGGTTTCAGAATACTTTATCTCAAGTCTTTCTTTCCACTAACACTAGATATTTGGATGAATTGTCTTTTCACACTATTCACAGTTTGTGATCAGATGACAATATGATCTTCCAATAAAGAGATATTTAGCTTTATGTTCTCTGTAGAATTCATGGTATAAATCTAACACTTTATAGGCACAGTAATTAGATAGTTTTAAAAACAAGCTCATCACTTTGCTCACCTGTTTCTACTATATAATCAATGTATGGGTACATATATTAACAGAATCCGTCGTTAATAAGCCTAATCCTCAAAAACAAATTTATGACAATATTTTACCCTATGCATTTCCCAAAAGGGTCAAGCTAAATAAGTGCAGAGAATGAGATTCCAGGTTAAACTGGATCCATTGTACAGAAAGGGCTCAGAATAAAGTGCATCAGGAAATAGTAACTCATAGTTCAGATTCCTGCAGCCCAAGCCTTTCTCCCCCAACCTTCCTCATCAGGCTCACTTTCCAATGCCGAGATGGAGGCTCCCAGGGGCTTCTCTCCATCATTGGATTCTTCAGAGTCCTCACTGCTGATGACTGTGAAAAAAGAGCAAAATCCATTAACAGTCTCAGGGTGGGACCAAGGAGTCCACACAGTGGGAAATCCCATAAAAGAGTACTAGGGGCCAGGCACCATGGCTTACACCTGTAATCCCAGCACCTTGGCAGGCCCAGGAAGGAGGATCTCTTGAGGCCAGGAGTTTCAGACCAGCTTGGACAACACAGGGAGACTCTGCCTCTACAAAAAATGTAAAAATTAGCCAGGCATGGTGGTTCATGCCTGTAGTCCCAGCTACTTGGGAGGCTGAGGCAAGAGGATTGTCTGAGCCCTGGAGTTTGGGGTTACAGTGAGCTATGATCATGCCACTGCACTCCAGGGTGATAGAGGAAGATGCAGTCCCAAATAAGAAAAATAAACAAATAAATAAAAGAGCAGGAGGACAACCTGGGAAGCAAAGTGACCTTGAGGCCCTGGTCTCTTCCTTAAATGAATGCGACCTGAAGTTTGTTCCAGGTCTTAAACCAAAAGCTGATAAAATTTACACACAGAGGGCAGCTTGGCCCATCCACTGGCACTGTTCTCACCCCCACTCATACTCTACTTTTCTTTCACTCTCATTTTATTTCTTAACTTTCTCTTGGTTCTGCCCATCTCCCCTGCTTCTGCCTCTGTTTCTGGCAGTGGTGTCTCTTTATACCTCTCCTTGTCTTGATGCATTGATTTCTCCAGCTCCTCTTGTGAATATCTTGGCTCTCTGATTTTTTTCCTTTTATTTGACTCCTGCCCTATGCCTTCCCCTCTTCCTTCAAAAATAGCCTCTCCAACATCAATACTTATTACCTCCATTTCTGTCTTTTGGAATTTTCCCAATTCCTAAGGACTTTCTTCTGGTAAGCTGAGGGCTCACTGCTTGAGGTGCTGGCCCCCTCCCATTCCTGCCTCCATCCCAGGCTACCTGGACTGCCTTGGTGGGCCCCGATATAGTGTCTGAGCCCCTTACCTGGTAACCTGTGATTCACAGCTTCAAATTCATCCAGTCAGCCTTACCTATTATGTCAGATGCCTGGTTATGGTTAGTGTTTGCTTGGGCTTTCTGCTCATCTTCTGAGTTAATAGATGCTTTTTTATTCGTTTTATCCATCAGGTACACAGGAGAGGAATTACTTTGGAGTCCTTGGCTGGGTAGCTCTGCCCCTGGGCCAAATTGTAAAGCACAAAGCATTTTTATTTGTCTCCCAAGTGGGCCCTTCACTGCCATTGGTAACTGCCTCTCCCTCAATTTCACTTCTGGGGAGAAATTTTCTCTCCTCCGCCCTCCTTTTCTTTCTGTTCCTCCACTTCATCCCTTCCTTCATGCCCTCTTGACTGTTTTTTTTTTTTAACATCTCCCTTAACCTATTTTGTTATCCTTTGATGACTATTTTTTTTTCCTTTTTAAAAAATAATAATTGTACTATTGCTTGAGGCAAGGAGTTTGGCACCAGCCTGGACAACATAGTGAGACCCAATCTGTACAAACAGTGAGACTAATTAGTCAGTTGTATGGCTGAAGTGGAGGATCACTTGACCCAGGAATTGAAGGATGCAGGGAGCTATGATTGTGCCAGTGCACTCCAGGCTAGGTGATATAGCAAGATCCTATCTCTAAATGAAATATTATAAAATAACAATTATAATTGCAGAATAACATCCAGGTGTAAAAGTGGGTTTTGAATGATCACAAAGTAAGCATATCACTTTGGTCAAGGAATAAGATTACCCCAATCCCTCAGAAGCCTCCTAGTGACACCTCCCACTAACTGTCCCTATAGCTTTGCTCAAAGTCAAATACCATCTTGGCTTCCAATACCTGGATCAATTTTGGCTGTTATGTAATTTATGTAAATGGAATCATGCCCTCTTCTCTCACTCTCTCTTTCTCTCTCTCTCTTTCTCTGTCTGTGTGTGTATCTCTCTCTATTCATATACATGTATATACATGTGTCCCCAGAAGAAGTCAAATCCCCCCATATTTATATACATTTTCTTTAATATACCTGTGAAAGTCATCTACATTTATTCTGTGTAATTATTTTCACTGCTATATGGTTTTGATGAACATAATACACATTTCTGTTGGTTTCTGCTGAAGCATTTAATTGTTGAGCTCTAGGACATGCATATTTTCAACTTTGGAAGATTACACCAAACTGTTTCTGAAAGCATTTGTTAAGGCAGAGACATAAGGGAGAGAACTTGGCAAGTTCAAGTAACTAACGAAGTCTGGTGCAGTGGGAACGTGGCACGAGGGGGTTAGAGGCAAGTGACGGGGAATGTGTGGTGCACGGCAGGCACCTTCCGTATGCACAGCAAGCAGCGTTGACCTAACGCCGAGGGCCGCAAGAAGGCACAGGGTTTAAACAGGAAAGCCATGTGAACTGGTTTAAACAGGAAAGCCACGTGAACTGGTTTAAACAGGAAAGCCACATGAACTGGTTTAAACAGAAAAGCCACATGAACTGGTTTAAACAGGAAAGCCACGTGAACTGGTTTAAACAGGAAAGCCACGTGAACTGGTTTAAACAGGAAAGCCACGTGAACTGGTTTAAACAGGAAAGCCATGTGAACTGGTTTAATCAGGAAAGCCATGTGAACTGGTTCCCTTTTTGAAAGGTCCATCCAGCTGAAGTGCAGAGAATGGACTCGAGGGGAGCAAGACTGCAGGATGAGGCCAGACGGGTGACAGGTCCCCTGGTTTCAGTGAGAGTGATGGGGATCTGGACTGGGGTGATCATGCTGGGGATGCAGAGAAAGGGACAGGTTGGAGATAGTTAAAGTTGCAATTAACAGACATGGCAAATTAAATGATGATTGTTTAAGCCACCAAGTTTTGGGATGGTTTGTGACATGACAGAGCCGTAGGTAACTGATACAGCCTCCATGAGAAACGTCCTTCTGGTCTTTGAATAACGGTCTTCAGGCACTTGGAGACATGGGCCTAGAGGACAAGTCTAAGCTGGAGATGTGTGCTTAGGGATCAGCAGATGGAGACTGAGCCGTGGAGAGGATGAGATGCCTGAGGGGAGGCCTACTGCAATCTGAGGGGTTACAGGGGCCATTTTGATAAGGACACACTTCACTCTTCCCAACGGAAACAGGGACAACCCTGTGCTTCCTTTCCGGTGACTGTCCCCTCAATTCAGACACTGTTTTGATGTGTCTCCTCTCTCCCTCTCTGCGTGGCCTGCTCTCCACCAATTTCTCATTCATTTTCCTTTAACTCATTCTCTACATAGTTCTCTTTGAGCCTCCCCCATTTTTTCTTATTTCTTCATATTGCCTCTGTATCTTTCACTATTCACACTCCTTTTCCCTACATTTTTTTTATAGTGTCTCTCAGGGTCATAAGTAGGGTGAAGCAAAGGTGGCGCCTTAGGGTGTCTTAAATTTTGAGAACCTACTCAGCCTCAGGTGCTGAGAGTGAGATCCTTCTTCCACGTTGTGCCCTGGGGACCTTATTGCCTCACCTGGTGCAGACCCTGCAGTTTTTTACTTGGGGTTTCAGTAGATCCATCTCAGTTATGTGTCCTACCTCCTGTTAGCCTGCCTTTGTTTCTTAATTTTTTTTTTTTTTTTGAGACAGGGTCTCTGTCATACAGGCTGGAGTGCAGTAGCATAACCATAGTTCACTGTATCTTCAGATGCTTGGGCTCAAATAATTCTCCCACCTCAGCCTTCCAGAGTGCTAGGATTATAGGTGTGAACCACTGGGCATGGCCTGTTTCTTAATTATTAATGTGACCTCTGCATAACTCTCCTATATCACTTTTTGTGTGTCTTCATTTTTCTTATCTCAAACATTCCAGTTGTCACCACAAGTCTCCCTCAGGGTCATCATCTACCACATCAGAATCCCTCAGCTTGCAGTTCCCTCCTGAAAGCTCTTCACTGGGGCTTCCTTTCTTACAAATCTAAATAAGACATCATCGTGCGTAATTTCCACATTTTTATTATATCATAACTTCTGAAAAGTAACTTGCAACTCATTTACATTCACCAACTCCACAACATGGCAATGTTTGGATTCCATGTCAATTTCTCTCAAATCTGTCTTATGCACAGTTGACCTTTGAACAACTCAGGTTTGAACTGTATAGCATAGGTTTGAACTGCACAACATAGGTTTGAACTACACAGGTCCACTTATATGCAGATTTTCTTTCATGTCTGCCAACCATGAGAAGCAAGACCAACCCCTCCTCTTCTTCCTCTTCCTCAGTCTACTCAACACGAAGATGATGAGGATGAAGACCTTTATGATGAGCCACTTCCACTTAGTGAATATATTTTTTCTGCCTTTTGATGTTCTTAATAACATTTTCTTTTAGAGAGCTTACTTCATTGTAGGAAGATGTACATAACACATATAATATACAAAATATGTGTCCACTGACTATGTTATCATTAAGGTTTCCAGTCAACAGTAGGCTATAGTTATGTTCCGGGGGAGCTAAAAATTACGTGAAAATTTTTCGCTATACAGGGGATTGGTACCCCTAACCCCTACATAGTTCAAGAGTCAACTGTACTTTGTTAGTGGTCCCTAGTTGAACTTTTTATTGTACTCTCTCTTCTTCCATTCCCTACCCAGGGACACCCATCCATTAAAGAAAGCAGCTCTCTTTCTCCCTTGCATCTCATCCTGCTATAAAGCGGCCTGAGGCTGTGCACGAAAGTTGTGTGTCTTGGGTGGGAGTACGCAGTTTGTGTGAAAAAATGAAAGATTTTGCCCTCATAGGACAATAATGATATAATAAGAAAATTGGAGAGAGGTACAGTAAGATGGTAGACTAGGACTCTCAGCATTTGTCTCCCTGAAGAAACATCAATGTGAACAAGTATCCATGCATGAAACTGAGGAAGATAATTTCACAAGAGTTGAGGGAACCATATGAGAGATTATAGGACCTAGATGCAGCACAAAAATAAGAAATAACACATTGAAAAAGACAGGAAGAATAATTTTACGTTTTTTTGCCAACCCTCCCCCAATCCCAAGCAGCACAGTGTTGAGAGAGATATCATATACCTGGGGAAAGGAGAAGGAAGTGAGCACCAGACTTCGTCCTGCACCCAAGTACCATCTCACCTTCACTAAAACTTCAGTAAAATTGCCAGGGTGGCTCCCGTGATCCCAGACTCCAGACCAGTATTGCAATCTGAACCTCCAAGCCCACCCTGGCCTCAGGATGAACCATACAGCACCAAGCTCCAGGCCAGCCCTGCAAATTCAGTCTTCAGCTTTTCCTACCACTAGTCTAGCCTCAGTGGTGCCAGGGTCCAGACTGGACCCAGTGTAAAACTAGACCCAGTGCCAGACCAGAACTTTCCCAGCACCAGGCTGGCCCCAGCAGCCCTGAGCTTCAGGCCCACCCCACTTCCTGAAGGGTCTGCACCAGTGTTGAAGATCTTTCCTAAATCTGGCCCAAGGCACAACCCATCCATCACAGTCCTGCCCATCAGTTGTCCTAGGCACCGGGTAGTCTGCTTGAGGACTCCTGCAGGAAGCATGCCCTTGGATCATGCTAGATGGCCTTCCCAAAATCTCTGGATGGGGTGAATGGCTTTCCCAGACAAAGCCAGTCTGCAAAGACTGGAATAAGTCCGTACTTCCTCAAATGCACAGGTATAAATGTAAGGCAACAAGAAACATGGAAAACCAAAGAGGTATAACACCACTAAAAGAACATAATAATCTCTTGGTAGTTGACCCCAAAACAATGGAGATAACAAACTGTTTCACAAAGAATTCAAAATAATTGTTTTAGGTAATCTCAGCAAACTTCAAGAAAATGCAGAGAAATGATTCCTGAAATCAGGAAGACAAGAAATGACCAAATGACAAATTTAACAGACATATTGAAATTATAAAAAAAAAATTAAACAGAAATTCTGGAAGTGAAAAATGCAATGAATCAAATGAAAAATGCAACAGAGAGCATCAATTGCCGAACTGATCATGCAAAAGGAAGAATTGGTGAGCTCCAAGAGGTCATTTGAAAATATACAGTCAGAGAAGAAAAAAGAATGGAAAGGAATGAAGAAAGCTTACAGGATTTGTGAGACACATCAAAAGAGCAAATATTCGAGCCACAGAAATTCATAAAGGAGAAGAGAGAGACAAAGGGGTAAAAAGATTATTTGGATGATGTTGGAGCCCATTCTTTTAAGTGAAGTATCACAAGAATGGAGGAACAAGCCCATACATATTCACTATCAAATACATACTAATTGATCAACAATTATGTACACATATGGAAGTAACATTCATCTGGTGTCGGGCAGGTGGGAGCGGGGAGGAGAGGATGGGTACATTCACATCTAATGGGTGCAGTGCACACTGTCTGGGATGGGCATGCTTGCAGCTCTGACTCGGGCAGTGCAATGAGAATATATGTAATCTAAACGTTTGTACCCCTGCAAAATTTGAAATAAAAATACACAAACAGCAGAAAAAAATAATACCAGAAAATGTTCCAAATCTGGGGAAAGACATACATTTCCAGATACAGGAATGTCAAAGATCTCCAATCAGTTTCACCCCAAACAAAACTACACTATGATATACTATAATCAAACTGTCAAGAATCAAGGACAAAGAAGATCCTGAAAGCAGCAAGAGAAAAGAAACAAATAACATATAAGGGAGTTCCAATAAACCTAGTATTGGATTTCTCAGCAGAAACCTTACAGACCAAGAGAGTGGGATAACATACTCAAAGTTCTAAAGGAAAAGCTGTACTTGGCAATGCTGTCCTTAAGAAATGAAGCAGATATAGACTTTCCCAGACAAAAGCTGAGATAGTTAATTACCACGATACCTGTCTTACAAGAAATGCTAAAAGGAGGTATTTGAGGTGAAAAAAAGGTTGCTAATTAATAATGTAAAAACATAAGAAAGTATAAAACTCACTGGTAAAATAAGTGCACAGTCAAAATACGGAGTACTCTAATAGTAATGGTGGTATATAACTTATTTATATTTTGAATATGAAGGTTAAAAGATAAAAATTAAAAATAAAAATAGCTACAATAATTTGATGAGGGATGCACAGTATAAAAAGATGTAAATTGTGACATCAAAAATTTAAAATGAAGGGGTAGAGTAAAAGTGCAGAATTTTTGTATGTGGTCATATTTAAGTTATTGTCAGCTTAAAATAGCCTGTTATAACTATAAGATTTTTTTATAAGCTTCATGGTAATCACAAACTAACTCATAGTAAATATACAAAAGATACAAAGAAATCAAAGCTTAGCAGTAGAGAAAAATCACCTAATCACAAAGAAAGGTAGCAAGACAGGAAGAAAGGAAAAAAAGACCTACAAAACAACTAGAAAATAATTAACAAAATGGCTGTAGTAATTACTTATCTGTCAATAATTACCATAAATTTAAATGGATTAAATTCTCTGATCAACAGACATAGAATGGCTGAATGAATTAAAAATAATTACCCAAATATATGTAACCTATAAGAGACTCACTTCACCTTTGAGGACACACATAAATTGAAAGTGAAAAGAGGGAAAAAGATATTCCACGCAAATGGAAACCAAAGAAAGAAGAAGTAGCTATGTTTACATCAGGTGATATAAAATTCAAATCAAGTAGTATTAATGAAAATAAAAAAGGTCATTATATAATGATGAAGGGGTCAATTCATCAAGATGATATAACAATTATAAATGTAAATACACCCAACACCAAAGTAACTAAATATATAAAGCAAATATTAACAGATCTGAAGGAAAGATAGACTGTAATACAATTATAGTAGGGAACTTCAACACCTTACTTTCAGAAGGAACAGATCATCCAGACAGAAAATCAACAAGATAACATTGGACTTAAACTACACTTTAGACACCAAATGGACCTAATAAGCATATACAGAAGATTTTATCCAACAGCAGAAAAATATACATTCTCCTTTTCTTTTTTTTTAAAGGCTGTTCAAGTGAAGCAGTGGGAGTGGAGAAGGAACAAAGGAATCCGTAACTGGTTGTGATCAATTAGTTGTAAACACCGCTGCATTTGGACCAACCCACTCTGCTTAATTGTACATGGAACATTCTGCAGGACAGATCATGTATTAGATCATAAAACAAACCTTAAAAAAATCAAGGAATTTGAAATTATGTCAAAATTTCATCTCCAGTGTGCATCTCTGCTTTGTTTTGGTTTTGTCTTCTTGCACCACCTAATATTTCTTCTTTTATGAAAAGTCACAGGTAAGCTAAATAACTATAATTTTGGTTTTGGTGTAGTTGACCTGAAGTCGTTTTTCTCATAAATAATTAAATAGCAGCACAAATTATTCTTTGAAGACTTTCAAAGCTTATGACTAATGACAATATTAGCAATAGATAGAGGAATACTGTGCTTACAGTGCTCTATCAAATATAAAGTGTGGTGGTAGAGAATAAGTACATTATTCCAATTCTTAAGAATTATTAAATATAATAGTGTGCAGGAAAAAATACTGTCATTTTACTAAAACATTTTTGCTATATTATCAATATATGATTTGATTAGGTCCATCCAATTAAACAACGGTTTATAGTGCCTTCCTGACACCTTCAATTTCCCAGTAGGGCCAGTGAGGTTAAATGAAGAAAATGATACCCTAGAAGTTACAGAATCAAGGCATATGGAGAATGTTCAGAATACAATTGATCAGAATAACAGAGCTCTGTGATTTTGTAGTCCAGGAATTGCAACTCTTACCTGGTGCATTCTGGGGTCCTGAGCAAGTGCCTTCTTGGGTCTCCTGTCCCTCAATTGATTTGAGAAGGTCATCGATACAGAGCACTACACAAAAGAATAGGATTATTTAGAGGTCTCAGTGTGATAGTGTGAAAAGACACTAACTAATAAGAAAACTTGGAAAAACCCTGAAAATCCATGCAAGTACTGGCCTGCACCCAGGCCAAGCTGGTCTTCCCTTCTAAGTTACTTGCCTTGTAGGTGAGTGATGTTCCATTCCCATCCCCACAGGCAGAGAAAATTCACTGGCATGGGGCAACTTTGCTTTGCTGACCTTTGCTTTCCTGCACTGCTCTCTGTTAGTTCTTACACCTTCTCCCTGTCATTCCACATTCCCTTCATCTCTGCCTCTGTCTTCCATGCAAGGAGACCTGAAGATCTTGTGTTGAAGGTGTTGAGCTTCCTCTACCCCCAGCCATCCAGGTGCAACTGAACTGCTTACAAGGCTGAGAAATCACCTTCTTTTGTGTTTGAGCCATAGACACATTTGAGGACCACATTTTAGAGCAGTTTGCTTACACCACGATAAAAGTTAAAGTGTGCACTGTCTGGAAAATGAAGCAAATTTACATTTGACTTTGAAAGATACAGTGAGCAATTAAAATGAATGTATTTAACACATTGTACTTTTGTAACATCAAGATGAGGCAACATTTGTATTTGTTTTAGGTCTTTTCCTAGTGTTTTCCCTAAAGTGGCATGTTTCCAATATTCTTTGGATCTAGAAAGTAAAAAGGGAAATAAATCACCAATTTGTATGCTAAAGAGCAATCATATGGCAACTCATGCTGCAAATAGGATTGATAATACAACATTTTGATAATTGTTTCTCTCTCTCATTTTACAAAGGAAAAAACTGAGAATCTTGGATGCTAGTCTTGTCTTTCCTTTAATTTCCATGAATCTTTGTAGATGACCTTGAAACATTTATGTGATTGTGTTTTCTTATCCAGGCAGCAAGGACAACACTGTCTATCCTGCTCACCCTTTGAGGTTATTGTAAAGAAAAAATATGCTATTTGCAGAGGTCTTTTGAAAAATCACTACTATATATGTTATGACTTGCTAACAAACTCTTTTAGGAACAATACTTCACATGTGAGAATACTTTTTCTCAAGTCTTTCTTTTTGCTAACACTAGATATTTGGATGAATTGTCTTTTCACACCATTCACAGTTTGTGATCAGATAACAATATGATCTTCTAACAAGGGAATATTTAGCTTTCTGTTCTCTATAGAAATGATGGTATAAATCTAACATTAGAAGTATAGTAACTAGTCAGTTTTTTTTTAAACTCACCACTTTTCTCACCAATTTCTACTATATAATCAATGTATGGGTACATATATTGATTAATAGAATCCATCAATTAATAAGCCTAATCCTCAAAAACAAATTTATAACAAATTTTTGCCTCTTTGCATTTCCCAAAAGGGTCAAGTTAAATAAGTGCAAGAGAATGAGATTCCAGGATAACTGGATCCATTGTACAGAAAGGGCTCAGAATAAAGTGCATCAGGAAATAGTAACTCATAGTTCAGATTCCTGCGGCCCAAGCCTTGCTCCCCCAACCTTCCTCATCAGGCTCACTTTCCAGTGCTGAGATGGAGGTTCCCAGGGGCTCGTCTCCATCATTGGATTCTTCAGAGTCCTCGTTGGTGATGACTGTGCAAAGGAGCAAAACCCATTAAGAGTCTCAGAGTATGACCAAGGAGTCCACACAGCAGGAAATTCCATAATAAGAGCACTAGGGGCTGGGCATGGTAGGCCTTGATTGTATCCCAGCACTTTGAGAGGCCTGGGCAGGAGGATCCCTTGAGGCCAGGAGCTTGAGAACAGCCTGGGCAACATAGGGAGACCCTGTCTCTGCAAAAAATGTAAAAATTAGCTGGGCGTGGTGGTGCACGCCTATATTTCTAGCTACTCAGGAGGTTGAGGCTGAGGTGGGAGGATCATCTGAGTCCAGGAGTTTGAGGTTCCGGTGAGCTATGATCTCCTCTGCACTCAACCCTTGGTGATAGAGGGAAACCCAGTGTCAAAAGAAAAAAGAAAAAGCACTAGGAAGACCTGGGGAGCAAAGTTAACTGAAGGTCCTCCTGTTATATTCCTTGAATGAATGTGACCTGCAGGGTATTCCAGGTCTTTAACCAAAAGCTGATAAAATTTACACACGGAGGGCAGCTTTGCACATCCACTGGCACTATTCTCACCCCCAGCCGTATTCTACTTTTCCTTTACTCTCATTTAATTTCTCACCCCTGACTGTTGCTTGAGCCTAAGGTTGAGAAAATTTCACCCCCTGTGATCATTTCTTTTGTCTTGGCTCTCTGTCCTCTTATACCACATTACCTTTCATCTTTTATGAAAAATCACGATGTAAGCCAACTATTTAACTATAATATGGGTTTGGGTGTAGTTGATCTGAAGTCATTTTTTTCCCCATCAATAATTAAACACCAGCACAAATTACTCTTTGAAGACTTTCTAAACTTGTGACCACCAGCCCCAAACCCCAGCTCAGGAACTCTTTTATTCTATTTATGTGAGTGAAGAATAAACCTGTACTGCAGTTGGGGCATTGAACAATCTGGGGCTTGCGTGGTCTTTTCCTTTTGTGTATAGAACTAGATGTGTTTCCAATATTCACAGGATCTAGAAAGGAAAGGAAAATAAATCCATTAATTTATAACTAAACGGATTATAAAACTTCTGACTGCTTACATGGTAGACAGGATTTGGACTACAAAGATGCTCTGATGATAGAAAGACAGAGGAATCCTGTCCTGACAGTGCTCCATCAAATATAAAGGGTGGGGTAGAGAATAAGTACATTATTCCAGATCTTTAGCATTAATATATATGATAGTGTGTAGTAAAACAGACTGTCATTTTACTCACATATTTTTGCTAGATTTTCAATGTATGATTCAATTGGACCCATATAATCAAAGAACAGGTTATAATGCCTTCCTGACACCTTCCATTTCCCAATAGGACTAGTGAGGTTAAATGAAGAAAATGATACCCTAGAAGTTACAGAATCAAGGCATATGGAGAATGTTCAGAATAAAATTCATCAGGAAAACAGAGCTCTGGATTTGGACTCTGGATATCCCATAGAACAATGGTTACAACTCTAATATTCTTACCAGGTCCAATTTGGGGTCGTGAGCAAGTGCCTTCTTTGGCCTCCTCTCTCTCGCTTGATTCTGAAGATCCATATTCCTTGATCACTGCACAAAAGAATAGGATTCTTTAGGTGTCTTAGTGTACAACCAAGGGAATTCCCTAATAAGAAAACTTGGAAAGACCTTGAAATTCCATGCAAGTCCTGGTGTGCACCCAGGCCAAGCTGTTCTTCCCTTCTAAGTTACCTGCCTTGTAGGTGAGTGATGCTCCATTCCTGTCCCCACAGGCAGAGAGAATTCACTGGCAAGGGGCAACTTTGCTTTGCTGACCTTTGCTCTCCTGCACTGCTCTCTGTTACTTCTCACCCCTTCTCCCTGTCATTCCACATTCACTTCATCTCTGCCTCTGTTTTCCATACTAGGAGACCTTGAAGATCTTGTGTTGAAGGTGTTGAGCCTCCGCTACCCCCATATAGCCACGTGTCTCCTTGAACTGTTTACAAGGCTGAGAAATCACCTCGTTTTGTGTTTCAGCCATAGACACATTTGAAGATTATATTTTAGAATAGTTTGCTTATACTAAGATAAAACTTAGAGTACCCACTGTCTAGAAAATGAAGCAAATTTATATTTTACTTTGAAGGAAGATACAGTCAGCAGTTAGAATGAATGAATTTAACACATTGTTCTTTTGGTTTTTTTTCCCCAGTGGATATTATTTATTGATATTTGATAAAGGCCAAAAGCATAACTTTAAATGATAGCTCATTGAAAGCTACTGTAAGAGAGGCTAAAAGAACAAACTTCATGCAAATAACTTTCTGTTGATCACGTTTGATTGAGTAGGAGAATAACACATGCTTTTCTTTGAATGTCTTCCTAAAATATCACCTCTTTTAGCCCAGAATTTGATTATCATGAATCATTTTATTTGCATGCATTAGAATGAACACTTGTATTTGATAGGCAACAGGTGAGATTCTTATTAATTATTTGTGGGAAAAGAGAAAGCAAAGTGGAAAAAGGGGAATTTTGGAAAAGGAAAACACTAAAGGCAAACGGTAGAAGCTACGTGTTTTCCATAGATCTACCTGTATAAAAGAAGAGAAGGATTTATTTTGCTTTCTTTTATTTTTGGGGTTGCAGTATATTTTTTCCTCTTTAAATACCTTCTCCTTTTCTTACATTTCTTTTCCCCAAAGGCAAGCCAAAGATATAATTTTTTCCAAGGAGCTAAAATAAGGGTCTATCTTACACTGTCCCTGTAATGTGTAATTTATTGTTTGTATTTAAAAAATGGTAAATAGTATCATCACAGTTATTCAATGCTACTGAAATCTAATGGTTAGTGAGTTAAATGAAGAAATTGCATGCTGCTTTAATGTTCTTAAGTAAATTAGTGAAAAGGAAAATACTGTAATAGAGCATGACCTACTTTTGCTTTTGAGTACTCTGATTTTGTAGTGATTTGGTTTTCTCTGTGCTTGTTAAGCTCTCCATGTTTCTATCCCTTTGGCAATAAGCCTATGCATTTAAAAGCAGAAGAAAGTCACTGTCTACTCTCCTTTGAATTACCTGCTCAGAAGGGACCTGAGCCAGCTGTGATTCTGGTATCTTATGTATGGCATAATGGTTAAGATAACTATGTCTACAGGCAGCCTGTCAAGTTCAAGACCTGGATCTACCATTTATTAAATCTGTGAACTTGGGGACCAGTTATATATGTTTCCTATGCCTCCACTGGAAAAACCTACCTTGCTCATGGATAGGTAGAATCAATATCGTTAAAATGTCCATACTACCTAAAGTGATCTACAGAATTAATGCAATCCCTATCAAAGTCCCATCATCATTTTTTACAGAACTAGAAAAAATAATTCTATGCTTTGTATGGAACCAGAAAAGACCTCGTATAGTCAAAGCAATCTTAAGTAAAAAGAACAAACTAGGAGGTATCAGTCTACCAGACTTCAAGCTGTACTACCAGGCTATAGTAACTAAAACAGCATGGTACTGGCACAAGAACAGAGACATTGACCTCTGGAATAGGACTGAGAATCCGGAGATGAAACATCCGCATATGGTAATCTAATCTTTGACAAAGCTGACAAAAATATACGCTGGGGAAAAGAATCTCTCTTCAATAAATGGTGCTGGGAAAACTGGATAGCTACATGCAGAAAAA